>SKCR01007605.1:0-25249 GCA_019454045.1 Zanthoxylum bungeanum | reverse complement strand
GTTTAAAGTCCTGATTAAATACCATTAGATTTGAACACCCTCTTTAAAAAGTCCTAATAATCTTTTAAAACTAAAAATAATCTTTTAAAATCTCAATTCAATACACCCTTCTTAATCTCATCTCATTAAATTTTCTATGGTGTATATGTTGGGATATATGTCCTAGAGCTTCATGTATTGTAAACAGAATTGATTATTGTAATAATGATAAATGCATTATTCATTTATCAAATTTGTTTGATTTAAATCGCATTTTATCCAATTGTCTTGTTTACCTTGATTACTTTTTTATCTTCAGACTTAATGTATGCTTGATGCACAAGAGGAATTAAGTCTGAAGTTAGTAATCTAAATAGTCCATAAAGAGCAAACAAAGAGGGTACTTTGTTTGTGGTTTATCTATAGTTGCGATCCATTCTATATTTGTATGACGACCTTGATTCGGGATCGTTCATGTAGTGACATAGGAATGAAAGCACCTTGTTTGATGAGATCATATAGGACTGGACTCAGATAAATATGAATTTCTTTTAATATCCGTTAACCGAAGAAATTTATTTTATCTAATAGATAGTCATATATGGATTCGATCTTAATCCTGAGTGTACTACGAACTCTTGCATGTCAGGCTATGTCCTTTGATTTACTATGGTGAGGTTGGTGTAGCATTCCCGACCAATAACTATGTATTTTGGGGATATGGTTTGGTGTGCAGCTGGGAACATTTTATATAGATATGGAATTCACTCCTTAATAGAAGTAGAAGAATATATCTTTTAAGAGTTGATTCGGGACTTGAACAATTTGAGCGCTCAAATCTTCTATTACGAATAGAAAGTTTTATATTCATAATTGTTATGAATTAATTATTTATTATAGAATCAATGGTGCTTAAGAGACAAAATATTTAGAGGGGTATAACAGACTTTTGACCCGGCTCTATTTATGAGATATTCGTGAAGGGCTATATCCATATATAATGACTATATCGATGGACACCGAAGTTGTTCGGCTTATATTTTCCATCTACGGTAACGAGAGTTCAATTTCGAGTTTTTAGTGGAATAACGCGGAGTTAATAATTCTTAATATTTGATTAAAGAATTTAATTAATATTTCAGGATTATTGGAGCTCGGAACCGTAGGTCCATTTGGTCCCTGTGCTACCTCGATTAACTGTAGCAAACCTAATATAATTAGATTGTCTAATAATATCCTCACATTATATTTATATATTATTAATAAGATTAATAATATATTTTATCACAAATGAAAACTATATTAAATTAGTTTAACTTAATATTTTCTAGAATTCTTTGATTATGAGATAATCAAATCATGAGATAATTATTACATCACAATTAAGCTTATGACATCATTATTAAGATAATGAATTTTAAATTGTCTTGGAGATAAAACCTAATGGCTTGCCATGCCCTCCAACAATTTATGTCTAAGATTAAGTATGACCTAGTTGCTTTTATTTGTCTATTTCACATGTCTTTGGATGATAATCCATTCCTTTGTGTTTTCCATTACCATTCAATGACATGTGAAGGATTTGTGATAAGAATTGTTGGCTTGTGTAAGAGAATATAATCTCTACCATCTCCTTTGATTGGTTAAAGGGTTAGCATTTTTCATTCATTCACACAAGTGCTATAAAGAGAAAAGAGAGAGAGTTCAAACATTCACAATTGTTGTGAGAGTGTTTGAAAATTCTAAAAGCCTAAACACAATTTTATGACAATACAACTTCATTCTCTAAATTTTTTAGAGTTTGATTTTATATTTCTCTAAAAAGTTTAGAGTTGTTCTTTGTGAGTGAAGTTCATACTTCGATTTATTGGTTTCGAGTAATAGTTCAGAAGATCGGGTGTTTGATCCAAGTGTTGGACATCAAAGGAAACTCATCTACATCAAAGGAGCAAAATCCATTCTCCAAGTGTTGGAGAATTTTAGCTACAACGAAAATGAGAAGGCAAAGAAAATTTTAAAGGTCCATACAAGAGCCGATGCCCACATTAGTAACTTTTGCTGCGCTAAGGAAAGTCGTTTCCTACAGTATATTTACGACAAATTTAGAAAATTGACCAATTAAATTTTCTCATTTCAAAATTAACCCAACTTTGAAAAATATTTTTATTGACCAAAGAAAAATTTTCCGGACCAAATTACCTTAAAATTTAACCTAGGGGTTTAGCGAGTGTCCAAGGGCCTAAGCTTCAGCGAGGACGCCCAGGGATTTAGCAGGCGCCCAGGAGCCTCAACTTCAGCGGGCGCCCATGGGCCTCTGTTGGACAATTATGACCCATAGCGTCACTATTTGTACAGATCATGGTGTTGTTGTACAAATTAACTATGTGACAAAGGAGATTGCACTCTTATCATTGTGATTAGATCACCTAGATGTATAAATGATAGGAGGTCCCTATGATTTTTTCCTGGATGGAGAATGATATGAGACAGTATCAGTCCACGAATGATAAATCATTAAATATCCCTAGTCAGAGTATTATCGAGATTGGACATCGATAAATACGTAAAAGACTAGTATTACACTTGTGCGCGTTGTGAGGGCACAACGACATAGTTCTCAATATTTGGGTATAGGATACTCATGCAAGTGTAATAGGAGGTTGTGTTTTACCGATGGTACGGGAAACAGCTTCGCTCTGGATAGACCCCCTCGGAATTCCATTGGCAGTATGACTATGTGTCTATGGAAGTCCGAAATCAGGGTAGGTGTATTTGGTCTTAACCTGAGACTTGCACCGCTAATACTTGCGACAATCAATATACTTTGGTTGAGGTCGTCCAGGGCTTTAACAGGTTCTGTGTACGCCAATGCTGGGTATATTGAGAATCGTAGTGTGTTGGGTGTGATGTCAAGACGGAAGTGTCACTCCAGTCATATGGAGATGATGGTCACGTAGGATACGGTACTGGTTCTCTTAAGTACTGCAGTCATCGGGATAATATGACTAGGTCATAGTTATCCGATATAGAGACTAGTTACCATACATCTGACATGTGCTTCGTACGGGACAGACACAATTCCAGCCTCAGGCCTAGCATGTGATCATTCGATACTGGACAGAAATACGCAATACCATGTATACTACGCCTGATACAGATCCTTTATTCCTGTAAGGATATTTCCGGAGAATTGGGTAGACATGGCGCTTTGCTAGAGGCCAACATTGTCTTGTAAATCGGTATAAACGTAGTACGAGGTACTTACGTGTTCGGATAGTCCGACGACCCGATTTACTGCCAACATATCCGGGGATCTCATGGGTCGCTTCCCGAAGATTCACCGATGACATATGACTCGCACTTTAATTAATCTAGGATTAATTTAAATGAGAGAGAAAATTAATCTGGGATTAATTACAGAGATATTTTATCTGGAATAAAATATCAATTAAAGAGAGAGAACGATTAATTTGGAATTAATCGATAAAATAATATATTTGATATATTATACCAAATTGGATTTCGACGCTGAATTAAAATTAGATTTTAATTCGGGCGAACGAATTAATTTAGAATTAATTCGTTAGCGACGTGAATTGTGATTTCGCTAGGCGTAATCATTTAATTACGACGCAACGGAAAATTCGTTAATTTGGAATTAGCGAACCCGAGCCCGGGATTGTTTGTGAGCGCATTTGTATTTCGAATTCGAGTGCGGCACGCAAGTCAATTCAAGCGTCAAATCATAAGTCACGTCAAACGTCAAATCACATGTCACTTTGAGTGATGTGACATTTGATAGATTGATGTGAGTTGATGTGAGAAGAAAGAAAGCATTAAATGCTTTGCTTTTTGAAAATGAAAAAGTAAATGGTTTATTAATTTTTTGGAAAATATAAAAACCTAATACATTTTTCTTTTTCCTCTCTCTCTCTTTACGGTTTCACAAGTTTTTGGAGCCAAATATTGTTCATCTTTTCTCCCGGTCGAATGGCCATATCTCTTCTGTTTTTCTTTTGGTTTGACCGAAAATGGCAAGAAGAGATGTGATGATTTTTGTGGCAAAGAACATCACAAGTGTTAGCACACCTTTGGAGATATACCAAGGTGATAGGGAAGTGTTTTCATGAGCATGGAATCAACAAAAGCTTGGAGCTTCAAAGGACATCCATGGCCGTTTCTTAGATGAGGAAAACCACCCACTGCCGAGTTGAGCAGCCCACTACCGAGCTTCACCACACGAAAGGAGGGCAGTTCGTTTTGGTTCTTCACTTCGTAGCATCTCAACTGATCCATGTGAGTTTTTCCGCACCTCCTTTGATTGTATTTACACTTGTTTCATGCTTGATAAATGATCTTGGGAAGCTTTGAGTAGACCAACAGCCTCAACGTCAGCGGGCGCCCAGAGACCTCAGCGTCAGCGGACGCTTGTTTGAATTAAGTATAGATTTCTCGTTAAAAATAGGAAAACTATCCCTATTTTATTATAAACAAAGTCAATTGGTATAATTTGATCATTTGTGATCTGCATTCCCTGGCCAACGAGCCATGGGTTACTGATGTAATTGTTCAAGCTTCTACTTAGCTAGCATTTGGTATGTTAACGAATGTCTCGGATGTGCCCGCACTGGCGCCCGCGTGAGCGCCTTTAGAAGCTGAGGCCCTCGGGTGCTCGCGCCCGTTGAAGTCCATAGGTGCCCTCTAAGTGATGTGATCCAGAATGAGCTCTATTTGTTGGGCCAAGTTAACTTGAAGTTGTGGCTGATTACATGGCTTGGTCAGATTGATGTATTTGAGCCTTTTTTGTGGATTTGAAAGATTCCTTGGGTTCTGGAGTTTAGTCCATGCATGAGACTTTATATGAAGGCTTTATTATGTCTAAGGTAAGAATAGAATGGGTCTTGGAAGTACATGGACTGCCTTGATTGATTTCGGACTTAATTTCTGAATGGTGCATTAGTAGTGGCAAGATTTGCGTATTCTTCATATTTTGGATGTAACGTTCTCATCCGATGTCTGATTCTAGTGATTCAAGTTGCATTGGAAAGAGGAATCATGGATATAAAACTTTGTAGTTTACATCAAAGTCCAATTCAGAAGCCTTCTTGATCAAAATACAGAAGCAAGTTATCCCTACAATTTTTATGTTTCATATTTTTAAGGTTATGCGATGTTTAAGTGTTGGGCTGAACTTTAATTAAATTAGAAAGCTCATGCACGAAATTTTAAAGTATTTTATATGTTATTGGGTTTATTTTACTAGGGTTTTGTTACATTTGGGTAGAATTAGGGTTAGCCACCTGTTTAAATGGACATTATTCATTGTAATTAAGAATAAATTAAGAACATATTTTTTTACAAAATAAAGTGACGTGTGTCATCTTGAGGGAGTGGATTATTCCTTGGTTCTACAGAAAAAAAGCTTATCAACGTGTGGCAATTGTTGTTGTGTTGTATCGCTATTCAAGATTCTCCAAAGAAATAAAGAAAGCTTCTTAAGGGCAAGGTTCCTTAAGGGCTGAACTTGATCTTGGAAGGATTTTTCCTTACAAAAATCAAGATTCGCGGTTCTTGGGGATTAGAAAATGTTGAGGGGTTTGCTTAGCTTGTTCCGGGCAGGTTCTTATCTTTTGGTATCAAGAGCTCAGGGTTCTAAGGTCAAGATTTCTATATCTTTATCGTTTTATGAAGTCTTCATATTACTTTTTTTGTCTCTTCTAATTTCAATTTTTTTTGTTTATTTTTTTTGTGTTTTTCATGTTTATGACTGAATCTTGGATGTTATTATAATTTTCTTGCATGGTAATAGCATATATGATTCAATTCCTGGGGTTTTTGAGTCAATTAGGTCGAATTTGTCTGTAATTTTCGGATTAGTTCGGTCAGAATTTTTCAGCCGCGCACTGATGTTAAAATGGCTGTGACTTTTGATCTAGAAAGAGATACAAGACCCATAATATATCGATTTATACCTACGAGAGGCGAGGAATTCTTAAGTGGTTGGTCTCACTCATTCCGTTTACATTCTGAGTCTCAAAATCTCTTTCAAACAATAGTTACTAATTCTATCCAGTTTTAGTTCGGTTTGTGTTTTGTTTTGCTTTTGGTGTTTTCTTAGTTAGTTTCTTTGTGTTTGTTTTCATATTTTCTTAGTTATTATTTGAGTCTTTAATGATTATTGGTGTCTTTCAAGTAAGAGGTTGATTTATATATATAATCTGATGGATAAAAGGGTATTTATCTTTCGCACGAGATGCCTTATCAATAATAAAGTATGTAATATGATTATTAATAGAGGGAATCACACAAATTTAGCCACACTACCATTGTGGAAAAATTGGAATTACCATTGATACCTCTTGATAGACCTTATAAGTGGATGAGTGATTTTGGAAAGTTCGAGGTTGATAAGCAGGTTGTGGTAAGTTTTGAAATTGGCAAGTATGTTGACAAAGTAGTGTGTGACGTGGTTCCTATGTGTCATACGCATGTTTTATTGGGTAAGCCTTGGTATAAATTCAATAAAGTAGTTTATGATATGGATATGAATATGTATAAATTTTGGTATGGTGGAAAAATTATCAAGCTTGCTCCTTTAACCCTATAAAAGGTCTATAAGGAAGAGTTGTACATGCAGATGAGTGAAGAAAAGTGGGCTAAAAGGAAAAATGAGATTGCTGAGTTTAGAATGTTACTAGGAGAGCTTCCAGAATTGATAGAGAAAATGGCGTTAGTAAAATATGAAGTCAAGAAGGATATGAGCGTAGCCTTGAGTAATGAAATGAAACATGTTGACGTTTTTATGAATAAGCGTGAGGTGGTTGATAATGTTGATGACATTGATGATATTGATGTGAGGAATAACATTAGTGATGCCGATTTGGTTGTTCATGATGACAATGCAGTGCTTGAAGTTACTGTTAAGGGTGAATATCATATGGAACAATTTGATTTTGGTTGTGAGGCCTTGAGTTATGAGGTGCAAAAAGTACATGAGGCCGAATATGTAGAGTGTAATCAGAACGTGGATGAGTGTGTTGATTGTTTGAGGAAGCGACATGGGCATGTTGAGTTTATTTTAAATGAGGTTTCAAACGTGAATCCAGATGAGAATCTCTTTGGGGTTGCAAGTGAAGTTAAGAATGCGAGTAGCAATGGAGAGACTGAAAGAGGAAAAATATTGAAAAAAAGTCATTCATTGGCTTTATTGACTTTTGCTCACCTTAACCATTCTTTTTCATGTGATTTTATTTTGTTCCAGGATTGTCGTCACATTGATCTTGTCATTTTTATCTATGATCCGGGTTCGGATTCGAGTTCGAATCCTTATCAAGAGAGGGATAATAATGTGATCCAGAATGAGCTCTATTTGTTGGGCCAAGTTAACTTGAAGTTGTGGTTGATTGCATGGCTTGGTCAGATTGGTGTATTTGGGTCTTTTTGGTGGATTTGGAAGATTCCTTAGGTCCTGGAGTTTGGTCCAAGGCAAGAATGGAATGGGTCTTAGACGTACATGGGTTGCCTTGATTGATTTCGGACTTAATTTTCGAATGATGTATTAGTAGTAGCTGGATTTGCGCAGTCTTCATATTTTGGATGTAACGTTCTCATCCAATGTCTGATTCTAGTGATTCAAGTTGCATTCGAAAGAAGACTCACAGATCTACAACTTTATAGTTTACATCAAACTCCATTTCAGAAGCTTTCTTGATCAAAATACAGAAGTAAGGTATCCTCACAGCTTTTATATTTCATATTTTTAAGGTTATGTGATGTTTAAGTGTTGGGCTGAACTTTAATTAAATTAGAAAGCCCATGCACGAAATTTTAAAGTATTTTATGTGTTATTGGGTTTATTTTACTATGGTTTTATTATATTTGGATAGAATTAAGGTTAGTCACATATTTAAAGAGACAGTATTCATTGTAATTGAGAATTAATTATCAACATATGTTTTTACAAAATAAAGTGACTTTTGTCATCTTGAGGGAGTGGATTCTTCCTTGGTTCTACGGAACAAAAGTTTATCAACGTGTGGCAAGCGTCGTGGAGCTGTATCGCTGTTCAATATTCTCCAAAGAAATAAAGAAAGCTTCTTAAGTGCAAGGTTCCTAAAGGGTTTAACTTGATCTTGAAAGGATTTTGTTCTTACAAAAATCAAGATTCGCGGTTCTTGGGGCTTAGAAAACGTGGAGGGGTTTGCTTGGCTTGTTCCAGACAGGTTTTTATCACTAAGGCCTTGAGAGCCAGCTGAACTCCCTAGGCGCCCTCTGAGGCCTCTAGGTTAATTTTGAGTGCAATTTGGTCCTGAATTTTTTCCCATTTGGTCAATAAAAATATTTTTTTCAAAGTTTGGTTAATTTTGAGAATGAGAAAAGTTAATGAATCAATTTTATAAATTTCCCTTCATGATTATATTTGGATCGATAAAAATAGATGGTTTATAATATAATGTAATTTAATGGAATGGAAAGGAACTAAACGAAATGAAGAATAACTTAACATTCTACTTTTTGGGAAACAAATGAGAGATTTATAATGTAATGTTTCTAAACTTTGTTTGGTAAATAAAAAGTAATGGAATGGAATATAACTAGATAGTTTTTAAAGATAATTGTGCTCTTTTAAATTTTAAAAATAAAAAAATAGATATTTTAATATTATTTTTAATTGACAAATTTATTTTCATCAATCCAAACATAACTTAGATAAAAATGTGCACAGGTTAGTTAAGACTTAACCTAACCTGTTGGTTATGGGTCGGGTCGAGTCGGTTGAATTTATTTCTATTTTTAAAAGATTTTACTCAACCTAAATAACGGACCTATGTTATTATTATTAATGGAGTGCATTCAATATACAATTGATATTATTATTTTATATTTTAAAAGTTTATAGGTATTTAATTAGGATTTTAAAAAGTCTTTAAAATCTTGAAGTATTCGATTAAAATTTTAAAAAATTCATTAAAATATGATTATATTCAAAAGTCCATTGATTTTAAAGTATTTCATCAACTGCTAGATTTGGAAAGATATTACAAAGGAAAAAAATATGAATTGAAATCTCTTATTTAAATAAGAGATTTCACATTGTACAAATAAAATTACATGTTTGGATTTTATTTTTTAAAACAAAAAATTCATCGATTATAAAAAAAATAAACACAATCAATAATAAGTATTTTATATAATAAAAATTTATTGTGAAATCTGTTATTTACCCAAGAAATTTAATAAATTTCTCTATTCTCTTTTGAATAAAGGTATATTTTTCTTGATTTTTTGTTTTCTTTTTGATTTTGTTTCAAGATCTTCATTTTCATCACATTAACTAATAAATCATAATATTTACTGCCATTTTTGACTGAATAAAATAATTGCATTCAAATTCAAGACATGCAGACCACTTTGCCTTTAAGATTTCATTCCACGTGAAATTCTTTGTGAAATTTATTGGTTTTTAACTTTTATTATCATAATGATAAAATATGAGAGTTGAAATAATTTTTATTCCATTATTTTGTCTTTTAATCGAATTTTTAATTTTTATTTAATTATTAGAACAATCTATGAATTTATTAAAATCCAACAAAATACTACAAAAGTATATTCATTAAAATCATACTACAAAATATATTCATTAAAATTCTAATTAAGGGGGTGTATTAAATTAAGATTTTAAAATACCATTTATGGATAAATAAATCCAGTAGACTATTAAAGAATATAATGACTTACAAGATTTTATGAAATTTCTTTTAATCAGGATTTTTTAGTTATTATATTTTAAAAGATTTAAATCATAGGAATCTGTAAGATTTGAAAGGACCACATATAAATTTTTTATTTTTTTAGAACTAATATTATATGGAATGGAACCATAAATAAAAAAAGCTAAGCTAGTGAAAGTCAATTGGTTCAAACTGTGGACATTTGCATCAACAATAATAGAAAATGGGATCATATGAAATGAAACCATAAATAAAAACAAACACATGTAAGATGCAATTAGTTCTAACGAGGAAGTATCACTCTTTCTACATTTTGTTTGCTAAGTGACCCATTAGCATCACGCAATCCCCTATTGACAGCATCCACCAAGAAGTACAACGACTCATTCGTATCATGCATGATCCAAGATTCATAATTATCTTTTTCTTTGTTATTTCATTGTTATGAATCCCCCATTTAAATTACTACTACAACACATGTAAGAAATTATTAATAGAATTTTAAATAGTTCATTAGCAACCATACCAAGACATGAGAACATATCAACAATTGCGTTTGAAAATTCAATTCAATGTTTTAGAATTTTAAGAGTTTGACGCCATCAATTAAAAAAGACAAAATGAAGGCTCATTATCTGATAAAATTTTCATATATAAACAATCTGTCAATCACAATCTAGGAGCTTACATGAAATTGGCACATATTATGCAATAATTACATTACAACAACCAAAAATTTTATCAAAACCTAATTCCTGTTTGTGTTTTACAGGCAACACCAAATTCCCAATCTTTTTAACTGACAGATTATCTAAGAAGCCAACTTTACCAAATCAAACCACCAAACACTCTTTTAACTTCAGAACATAGAAGCACTTTTCACTCCTCACCAAACTACTTCAGCAACTAAACCCAGATAATCAATCAAGTTCTCGAACAAAAAGGACACAACAACCAAATCGCCAAATTAGCAGTAAAATCAATTAACATAAACTGGTGGAAGCAGTATTATTGGGAAAAAGTTAACACTAGTCTGTCTATTTTTCATCCACACATAATAAAAAATTGTAACACATAAGTACCTTTTTCATGAAGAGTTCACAAGTTTGTTCTTCTTCTCTTCTCTAGCAGTCAAAAAAATCTCACGTCAAAAATCTGATGGGTTAATGTGAGATTTTTTTATAGGGTTTGATATTTATACCTTCCACCAAAAAGTCTCATATAATTACACATATAAAAAAATCCTTCAAAATTAGCAGGTTTTTCAATATCATAAAACTTTTTATTATTTTTTTAAACTCCTTATTGAATACCATTAAATTTGAATACCCTCTTTAAAAAGTTCTAATAGTCTTAATGGAATACCATAAGACTTTTTAGATTATTTGAAAGTAGGGGTGGCAAAACGAATCAACGAATCGAATTTATATCGAATCCTAAACGAATCGAATCAATATGTGATGGATTGGTATTCGATTCGTTTAATAAACGAATCATAATATCATGATTCGTATTCGATTCGTTTATTAAACGAATCGAATACGAATATTTATTTATTCGTTTAGTCAATGATATTATTTAATAAAATAATTTATCACAGCTTGATTTACATTAATTCTTCATAAATATATACATAAGAAATATGTAATTAATATATTTACTAAAAATACCTCACCAAATATCGAAAATATTATTTTTTCTATGATAATTAACTATAATTTCTCGAATTTTAATTGAAAATTAACAAGAACTAGTAAATAAAAATAATAAAACGAATCCTAAACGAATAAACGAATCAATGAGCTTAAATTCGTATTCGATTCGTTTAATAAACGAATCGAATCGAATTGACCCATTTATTAAACGAATCCATTTTTTCAAACCCGTATTCGCTTTAAAACGAATCGAATCGAACGAATAAACGAATCTTGACCCAAATTACCACCCCTATTTAAAAATCTTAATTAAATACCACAAAACTTATTAAACCCAAAATAACCTTTTAAAATCTCAGTTCAATACACCCTCAAACTTCTAAGATTTGAGGAAATTATCTGATTAAACCTTGCCTAGTTGCCAACTGCCAACTGCCAAATGCCCAACTATATCATTTTCAATTACTAAACAAAGGGGAACATGGGTCAAGTTCAAAGCGAGGCAATTGATCAAACAGAAAGGGAGCAGTCCTCGTTGTCGTCGTCACCAGACAATTCGCAATCGCAACATGCAACTTCCATGGAGTCTCTTATTGCAGGTTGTTATTCGTAATCGTACGCTTCTTTCCAAGCTATTTTATACACGTGGGCACACACTGATACAAATGTTAGTAGTACGTACACTGTGATTGTTACGTGTTTGTAGAAATGTCTGAGTGAAATCATTGTTTATCTATCTGATGTGAATACTGATGAATTTTTATCATATAGCTGGGTTTGTAAGAATTCTTACAAAGAAGTTGTCTCTAAGCTGTTGACAATAGAAATACTCAACTTAACTTTTTTTACATCAGTACTTAACTTAACTTTCTATATCCATTCAAGCCAAGGCCGGCCCTGGTGTCATCTCCTCTGGGCCGAAGGCGATTTTTATATTTTGAGGCTCCTCACCATACTAACATATTATAACAAAAAGAATTTGGGGCATTAGCTATTTGTAGGCAATCACAAAAAAAATTCGGGGGCCATAGGCGGGCCGCCTAGCCCGTCTATGGTAAGGGCCGGCTCCGATTCAAGCATGAGTGAAAGCTCCATAATAACTGAATATAAAGAAAATTTTATACTTCTCAGTGTTTGTTTGGTGGTGTTATGTGAATCAAATTTGTGTTCTGCATTAGTTTGTCTTGTTTTGCAAAATCTTTTACTTACCAAATTGAATTCCGATGCTTACCACATTCAGTTAAACTCAATTGGACATTAATGAGAATTTTGAATGGGTTTGGTTTGTTGATGCTGTGAACTTTTTTCTTTTGCTTGAAATTATCTCGTCTCTTCATTTTAATGCTACTTAGTGCTGTGTTGTGTTGTCTAAGGTTGTCCTCCTTGTAGTTGTTGAAATTGCTCCTGCTACTCTTTTTCTATGGGTTCCTTCTTTAGTATATTTGACAACTTTACTTCATGCTTATTCAGAAGCTGCAGCATATGGTGACGATGAGAACGGGGTTAGTTGACTTTTTTGTATGTGATATACTGCCTTTCTATTTCGGACTATCTACTAAGAAGTTGAACAACTCATTTTTCAGTCTCTTGATGCCAAGGCTCAGAAAGCATTAGAGTGCCCTTGCATAGCCGATTTGCGAAATGGCTCATGTGGGGTTCAGTTTTCAGAGGCATTCCTCTGTTTCCTGAAAAGTACTTCCGAGGAGAAGGTAATTATCATGAATGTAGGTGATCAGGACCCCTGTAAAGTAAGGCAACTAGAATCAATTCTATGCATGTAGAATTATCATTCTTAATCATCTATTTTAGCATTTGCACTTTTCACAACTGATTAGTGATTTCTCAACAAGATTCGAGCTTTCTCAACCAATTTATACCTCTTTGTTTGTTGGTCTTGTATCATACATAATATGATGCCGCTGGCATAGTAGTTATTTCTTTCATCAGTAACTGTGTAGATTCAATTGAAACTCCAAATTGTTTTTGGAGAAGTCCTCACATACTGATTTTTTCTTCTTCTGCAGGGCTCAGATTGTGTGCGCCCATTCGTGGCTTTACAGAATTGTATCAAAGCAAATCCAAATGCATTTTCTAAAGACATTTTAGAAGAAGATGAAGTCAAGAGCGAGGAAGAGCCGCTGCCTCAATACAAAATTATTCCTCCCGTTTGGTCCAGGGAACCAAAAAGTCCAAAGTCCAAGCTCTAGGGAACACTTCAAAATTTCACATTTTCATTCTCTTTCTTTTACAATGTAGAACTTGGAATTTATTGCTCTTATCATATGTTAAGAATTCAATTGTTCAAAATGAGCAGAGTTGATCAATATGATTGAAGATTATTCGGAGCATCTCTACTTTGATAGAATAAGGATTGCATGCAACTCCTAGCTCTGTTGTAGGTCGGAATTTGATCCGTTGTAGATTTTACCACTTATAAAAGTTCCTACCAATTACACTATTTTTTGTTTCTTGGGAATTGTTTCACTCGCTTATATAGAAAAATGGATTTAGAAAGTAGAGCCAGTATAAAATCCCGGATCTCCCGTACGAGATTTAATATGAGTTTTTTGTTTTTTGTTTTTTTAAAAAATCTCTAATCTCGATGGAGTTCAAGGTCAATTAAATACAAAATATATATATATTTTTTAAAAATAATTATAATTAATCGTTTTGAAGTAGTTGAAGAGTTGAAGATGAAATCGTCACTCGTGACTAATAAAGTGATGATGATGAAGGAATTGAAGATTTGAGGATGAAATCGTCACTCGTGACTGATTCAAAGTCTCAAATGACTGATGAAGGGTTTTGACACAAATGGATTTTGGAAAATTTAGGGTTGCGAGGTGAATAAGGAATTGAGAGCAGAAATTTTAGGGTTACAAGGTGACTAATGATGAACACGTATATTTTAGGGTTTCCCAATTTTAGGGTTTTGGGAAATTTCTTTTATTGTTGCAATACTTAATACTAGTTCGAATTAAGATATCAATTTGAAACCAGTTCTGGAACCTATTTTGAATTGGTTCTAGAATTAGTTTTGGTTCTGGTTATTAATTAGGATCGGTTTAGTAAATAAGTTTCATTTCTCAATATTGTAGAATTGGAATTTACCGGCAATAAATCAATTTCGTATTTTTAGAACAAGAACATATCCTAATGGTTTCGTGTTTTTACTGTTTAGAGAGGTGGTATCATGGAGTAATGACGTGTCTATCCGAGTATGAGTAGAGAAAACCGTCTAAACCCATCATGAGTTCTCAAACACAGTTATCTTCTTCTTCAAGTCCTAATGATCTTTTTAGATTGTCTTCTAATCTTTCTTTACCTTGTTCTTGTTCCAAAAGGGATTCATGCAATATTCTTATGTTCCAAAAGGTGCTCAAGTTAATGAGTCTTCTTTATATCTAGTAAACCCCTATAATATGTATAAAAGACCAAATGTCGTCACTATTAGTATTCGTAACTTATCTCTACTAGGCGTCTTACACCTAAAGAGTATGTTTAGTCTTTCAAGTTAGACCAGTGTTCCCTTGAAGCTACTAGAGCTGGGCAATATGTGACTTTGGAAATTCCAGATAAGTTCATCACCGACTGGAAAAGAGAAGGTTATACACACCTTTATATGGGAGCAGTTCGAACCATCCTTAATCTCCACGGGAGGAAAAGATTACCTATTACAGCCAGAAGGACTTTATTGAACTCTAGATTCAAAGACTACCAACATGCGATAATCAAAACAATTTTAACAACTATCCACTAGAGGAGTGTTTTACTGACCTTTTACCCCAACTTTAATATGTCTTTGCAGAATCCAAATCTGCCCACAGCCTTGAAGATCCAGGTCCAAATCCAAGGAGCATATCAAGTTGCTACTTCTAAGGTTGTAACTCTACATCACCAGTTAGTATATAGGCTTCAAAATCATGCCTTAGATCTGCCAACTTCTCAAACATCGTTAGATGCTCTCACGATTTTTGTAGATAATGATAGTATACCAATGATTGTGCGAATTCCAAGACAAGTCCAAAAAGAATAGCTGTTAAAACTGATGTCTCTTGAATGGTTGAAAAACTATGAGAAATTTCATTCAGAATCTCAGCCTATTCAGAGCACAACAGTTGTGTTCAAAAAACAGCCAGATGGCACTGTCAAAACTGTTGGAGTTGGTGCTTGGAGCGCAAATCCGAATAAATGTATTGTATATTATATTTTATTATTTATTAATAAAATAACTACATTTTCATTTCAACCTTATTAATGATAATGTCATATGCATATTAGATTGATAAATATATAAATATGCTGAGAATGACATTGACCTTAGAATAATCTTGTAGTGATATTGGATACTATTAGTGTCCTACACATGCCACAAGATCATTAAGATGATTTGTTTGTGAATAAATCAAAGACAAGTTGCGGAAATTACTTACTTTGATCGGTTGAGATTCGAAACTTTTCATGGATGTTGTGGGAACACAGAAACTGGGCGACGCATGCTGTCCCGGGCTCGCGGCCCGGTCGGGAGTACGGAGTAGTCACGGGGGACTAAACCGGAGAATAATGGAGTCGCCACCCGGTGTGAATCGGGAAAATGAGATTTAAGGCCGCACTCACCCCTCGCAAGGGAAGACCTCAAACCGTTGGGTTCGGAATGGTCCCTTACTTATGCCACTTGTAATGAAAGGATTTATATAATAATTTAATCAGGCTTAAGTAACACTTATTTCTAAAAATATCATGCTTCTAAATCCACATACATACATCAACAAGTTCATCTAAATTTATATGTAACACATATTCGAATTTGCATACAGCCTATTTGCATGTAATCTATGTCTCAATTTGCATACATAAGGATTATCATACGGCAAGCATTTTCTCAAACACTTCAACTGGATACCGTTTGCCTGCCTCTTGTACAGTTCCCATTTCAAAATCACATACTGGGAAGCCAACTTCTGAATGGCTATTCTGTCTTTTCTGCATGCCCATTCCGGGAGTTCACCATGTTCCAAATACCTCTGAATGTCATAATACCAAGGTTTACCGTCGTCGACCTCAACTCCCAGAATTCTTTCTATCTCATAAACAGGTCTGCTCGCTGTTGTCAGTATCAACGGTCTCATCACTAACTTTTCTGGATTTTCCCAAGTTGCTGCAAGTGTAGCCGATGCATCTTCCATCTGATTCTCTTCTCTCGGTAAATGCTGAAACTTACACTCGGGGATAACCTGTGCCAACTTTCTGAGGTGAAAAAGGTAAGGTTTCAACCGTTCTTCTTTCAATTCCCATTCTTCTCGCATCTGTTTGACTACCAACATAGAATCTCCGTAGACTTCCACACTCCCGGCCTTCAAGGCTATCAATGCTGTCAAACCAAAAGCACATACTTCATACTCGGCCATGTTATTAGTCACTCTGAATGTCAACCTCTTGGCCAAAGGCAAAGTCTCCCCTTCGGGGGTCACTATCACGATTCCAATTCCAGCTCCCTTGTAATTCACTGCTCCGTCGAAATACATCTTCCATCTCTGAACTGTTATTGCTTGGACCTCTTCATCTGGAAATTCAAACTTATACTGATCCCCCTCAACAGGTTGCATTGCCAGAAACTCTGCTACTGCTCGCCTTTTGATCACTTTGGAGGTGAGATATTCAATGTCAAACTCTGTCAGCAATACCAACCATCTGCCCAACTTTCCCACTAGCGAAGGCACCGAATGAAGAAATTTCAGAGGATTTTCCTTGGCCACTATCTGGATCTTGTATGACTGGAAATAATGCCGCAATTTTCTGGAAGCCCATACCACTGCAAGACAGATCTTCTCAACTTCTTGATACCGAGCCTCATACGGGAGCATCTTCTTACTCAGATAGTAAACTGCATGTTCTACCCCTGTCTTATCTGCCTGTACCATCATTGCCCCTAGTGCTTCTGATTCTATAGCCAAATACAATACCAAAGGTCTGCCCGGTCTCGGAGGTTTCAATACAGGAGCCTTTACCAAGTACTCTATGATCTTATCGAAGGCTGTCTGACACTGTTCATTCCATCTCACTGGCTGATCTTTTCTCAACAGTTTGAAGATAGGCTCACATACTGATGTCAACTTGGCAATGAACCGACTGATGTACTGAATCTTTCCCAAGAATGCTCTGACTTCTTTTTCTGTCTTTGGTACATGCATTTCTGTGATTGCCTTGATCTTCTCGGAGTCTACCTCTATTTCGCCCATTCCTACTGTATGACCAAGCAATTTTCCTGATGTCACCCCAAACACACATTTCTTGGGATTAAGCCGCAGGTTATATCTGTCAACTCTCTGAAGGAACTTTTCCAGTGCTTCAATATGCCCAACTCTCGTCTCTGATTTTACCATCATGTCATCCACATACACCTCAATCTCTTTGTGCATCAAGTCATGGAAAAGTGTAGTGGCCATCCGCTGATAAGTAGCTCCCGCATTCTTAAGTCCAAACGGCATAACCTTGTAACAATAAGTACCCCACTCGGTAACAAATGCAGTCTTGTGTTTATCTTCCTCAGCCATGAGAACCTGATTGTAACCTGAAAATCCATCTGCAAATGAATACATAGCAGATAAAGCCGCACTATCAACCAGAACATCTATATGCGGTAGAGGAAAATCATCTTTCGGACAAGCCTTGTTGAGATCTCTGTAGTCTACACACATTCTGACCTTCCCATCTTTCTTTGGTACCGGCACTATATTAGCCAACCACTCTGGATATTTTACTACTTCCAGGAACCCCACATCTATCTGTTTCTTAACTTCCTCTCTGACTTTCTCAGCCCATTCTGGTCTCATCCGTCGGAGTTTCTGTTTTACTGGCCTCATATTCGGATAAGTTGGTATTGTGTGCTGGGCAATGTTTCTGTCTACTCCAGGCATGTCCTCATAGGACCAAGCAAATACTTTGGTGTATCTGACCAACACTTCTTCTAGTTTTGCCCTCTCTTCAGAGGTAACTTCACTTGCAATCAGAATTTCCTTGGGGTTCTCAAGCGTACCCAAGTTAAATGCAGTAGTTCTGGCCGAACTGATATCAAATATGCTGGATTCGTGCAGAGTAAATGGAAATGACTCAGACAAGTAACAAAAGAAATGTCTTTATTATTGGATAATGTGGAAGTACATTCAAACAAATCAGGAAGGTAAATGTCTTCATCATCTATAGACACTTCTTCCTCTGCAATCAGGTCTTCCTCAAGCTTTTCATCCTCTTCCAGAGTCAGGCTCTCCAACTTCATCAACTCTTCTTCCCAATTCTCCGCTTCCACAGCTTCTTTAATCAGCGGTTTCTCACCTAACAAATCCTGGAAGATCTCAAATCCAGGTACCACAATCCCATTAACTTCCACAGGTTCTGGCTCCCCTTGATATCCTGAAGCTCTCACAAAACATTCCATCAGTTTCAGGCCCTTTTTCTTGACCTTTGGCTTTTCTTCATCAGACTTATACCCCAAACCTTTCCGAGTGGTCTGTCCTCTGAAATCTGGTAACTTTGAACCTTCACCCGGTTCAAACTTCATTTTTCTCATGATCCTAGCCACCATAGGATCCACCCATTCCTCAAAAGCAGCTGACACCTGAAACCTTGTGAAAGGTTGTATCTCCAAGGCAGCCACAGCATTATCTACCTCAGCCCGGATAGTAACAACTTCTCCCTCATACGGGAACTTGATCATCTGATGCAAAGTGGAAGGCACGCCCCCAAGTTTGTGAAACCAAGGCCTTCCCAACAATAAGGCAAAAGTGGCTGGGATGTCCAGCACTGTAAACTCGACTTCATCTTCAATAGGGCCTACCTTGACCATAGCCACAAAGGTACCCTCAACTCCCCTTTTACTGTCATCATAAGCCTTAATAGTCATACTGGAGGGGTCCAAGTCTGTTGCTTTCATACCCAATCTTGCCAGAATTTTCAATGGGCACACATTGATGGACGAACCGTCATCCACCATCACACATGAAGTTTTCTTGCCCCTCACTTCGGCCCTGATAAATAGAGGCCTATTATGATTTCTCCCTTCCGGCGGGAGTTCATCCTCAGAAAAAGATATCTGCAAAGCTTCTTTCTGAACTGACCCAACAAACATTGCATGGTTGGCGTCTTCCGGTACCACAATTTTGCTCAAGGCCTCAATCATGGCCTGCCTATGCTCTTGAGAAGCACATAACAATTCCCAGATACTCACTTGTGCTCTAGTCTTCCTCAATTGCTTCAACACTATATCCCCCTCAGTATTTTCTGCAGTCTCAACCACTTCCCTACCATCTGTCAAAACTTCCTTACCCTTTTTCTGCCATATCGTTGTAAAAGCGACCGCTACGCGTCATTCCCCTTACTTCTTCTTCATCACTGCTAGAGAAATCAAGCCAAAAGATTTTCCCCTGCTCTGTCTCATCTTCACTAGTACTATCCCAGATTCCAAGGCAAAAGGCTTGAGGCTGGAAGGATTTTAGGACAAGGTCTGCTGGGAGGCCATAATTGATCATATAGGCTGGTGGTGGTACGGCGCGGTAATTGGGTAAGGGGTTTCTGTGTGTGTCAGGCTGTTCTGTTTCTGGGTCAGGTATTTTCTTGGAGTCTATCAGGTCGGAGTCGGGCGCAATTGTCAGTGTCATGGCCCTTTTGTTGGTGAAAGTGACAGTAAAGGCTTAGGTTATAATGTGATGGTAGGGGATTGGGTAATGGTTTGGCTTCCAAGGGTTTTAAGAGCCCTTGCCTCTTCAGTTTCTCTAGCACCTTGGACAGGGGCCTTCCCAAGTTGGAAAACTGCCTGTTCCGGATAGCGGCAATCTCAGCAGAAACGGGCTTTGCTCCCGATGTTCCCCCAATGGGCCTCCTGTTCAGACCATAGAATTTTCTATTCTCAGCCTCTTCTTCCTCAATATCCATGACAGTTTCCCTCAACTGTCGAAAATCAGCAATCATGGAGGTCATCCTCCTCAACTTGCTGTAGATGGAGGGTTTGGTGCCCTTGATGATCATTTTAATCTGGTCCTTCTCCGAGGGCCTAGTCTGCATTTTCAATAACTGACCCCTCCACCGGTCCACATACTCCTTAAAACTCTCTTCCGCTTTCTGCTTAACATTCTATAGATCACGGAGTGACAGATCAATCTCTAGGTCAGTGACATACTGCTTCAGGAAAGCATCAGCCAACTCCCTCCAATCTTCCTTCACTTTCTTCTCCAAACTGTGGTACCACACCACAGGAGCTCCCTCGAGCGACATTCCAAACATTTTCTGAACTTGGCGCTGAGACAGGCCAACTGAACTCATGACTGATACAAACTGTCGGAGATGCACCCTTGGATCCCTATTCCCGTTAAACTTAGCCATATCAGGCATCTTGAACTGTGCTGGCAACTGTTCTTCGAAAGTCAGTGTGTCATAATCCAGCAGATCCTCATTCTTACCCCTATCTTGCGGGTAACCGACTCAACCTGATCCCGAAGTTTCTGTAACTCTGTCTGAGACCTAGATACTCTGCCTGCTGCATACTCTGCCATATCATCATCAAAAGCGGGGGTATCATCCCCCAATCTGTTCGGAGATTCCTCTTGCCTCACATCCCTAGAATTAACCCCGGCACGAGACCCAGCTATACCAGCCATAGCAGTAGTCAAATCTTGCAACTGTTTAGTGACCTTGGCGAGACCGTTCTCTAACTGATCCATACGGGACACCTCATTATCGGATTCACTCATACTTGTTCTTTTAGTGAGTCTTGTCCCTTCTCTAACCCAAACGGTATCTATGATGTCTTTTTGAGACATAAATGGTGTTAACATGATATATGTATGTATGATGTGCATGAGATGCATGTAACATATATAACATACTCAATCAATTAAAACTCTCAAACAAATCGGCCCGTTATCATTTTAGAATCTTTCGGGCTAATTGTCATATGAGTGAACCCATCCCAGTTTAAATGGCCCAATGAGTTCACATCTCATGACAAAGTGCCCGACTAAACCAAATGGTAACGTTCCGAACACAATCACAAAGTGGCCCATCAATCACTTAGAAGCCTTTGGCCCAATAGTCATGAAATACGTTCTTGTCCCAGTTTAAATGGCCCAACAAGCCCATATCCCATGACAAATGGTCCAAATGGATTCAAACGACGATGTTCCCAAACACAAGCATAGAAGAAAGATGATGCAAACATGACATAATAATTTCTACATAATGGTCTATCAACATTTCAGAAGCTTTTGGCCTAATAGTCATAAGGTGCGAACTTGCCCCAGTTTAAATGGCCCAGCAAGCCCGCATTTATGACAATAGTCCAACTGCATCCAAATGAGGATGGTCCACAAGCACATATTCAAGGAAATAATTGTTACTTTAGCCAACCCGGTCTATGGGTGGGTTAGCAAGAGTATAGACAAAGGCTCTCACCGGCGAAGGATGGCCCACAACTAGGTCTCCCCACTCAAGGGTTCGAGCAACCAAGTGAGCGCACCCTTTTTTATACACTAAGGTACGTGCCAATGAGCTATGGTGTGTGACGGACTGTCAAATGGATTTCCCGTTGTAGATTCCCCAGAGGGAAGGTGGAGCGAGGCTCACTTAAATACCCAAGCCTCTTAGGCTCTTATCGCTTGGTGTCAGGAATAAACAACGAGTCCTCCAAATTAGTCCATCACAATAGGCTACGAGTAGATGGCTATCTAGGTGCCTTCACAGCTTTTACTTCTAGAAAGGTAGTGAATGAAGGAATACACCAAACCATTACCTAGCCTCAAAATGCCATTGATTAAACCCTCACTTTATCCACTATAGACACGGTCAATTAAAACATAAATCCAAACATCACAAGACAATATTTCGGGGCCGATTCTCTATCCCCAGTGGAGTCGCCAGACTGTGGGAACATAGAAACTGGGCGACGCATGCTGTCCCGGGTTCGCGGCCCGGTCGGGAGTACGAAGTAGTCACGGGGGACTAACCAGAGAATAATGGAGTCGCCACCCGGTGTGAACCGGGAAAATGAGATTTAAGGCCGCACTCACCCCTCGCAAGGGAAGACCTCAAACCGTTGGGTTCAGAATGGTCCCTTACTTATGCCACTTGTAATGAAAGGATTTATATAATAATTTAATCAGGCTTAAGTAACACTTATTTCTAAGAATATCATGCTTCTAAATCCACATACATACATCAACAAGTTCATCTAAATTTATATGTAACACATATTCGAATTTGCATACAGCCTATTTGCATGTAATCTATGTCTCAATTTGCATACATAAGGATTATCATACGGCAAGCATACAAGTTAATGAACGCATTGGTGGACACAGAAGCACAAACAAATAGCATTCTTACTAGCATGCATATTAAGAAAATATATTTAAGCGCATAACAGAAATAGACAACTAGAGAGGTAATACCAATGCATAACGTAAAAAAGGGGTAATTATGTGCTAAGATAGACATGTCGTAATGTGATGCAAGAGGATCTGTTTACCGTGGGCGTTCGTGCAGCGTTCGTATACGCGTTTGAACGGTAAACAGAAGGTTCTCATTAGAGTAGCGTTCGTAAACGCATTCGAACGGAAATGAAACAGAATGCTCACGTTCGTATGGCGTTTGTGAACGCGTTCGAAAAGAAATGAAACAGAATACTCGCGTTCGTATGGCGTTCGAACAGAAATGGGACCTGATGCATGATAAGGCAAAATGCTTACGCGTTCGAGTTGCGTTCGTAAACGCGTTCGAACGAGAACAGACCTGATGCATGAAATGGGACGCAATACATAAATGGTGAATAGTACAATGCGAGGCGCGGCAAAGCATCATGCTAAATGGCTTTAAACCCCTCCCCCTAGGGGATCTTTCATTCCACTTGCTAAGCCCATGCGCTCGATCACATCATGCATGCAAACATAAAGACAATCATATCAAACCAAGTATGCCCGATTGAACACATCTTACATCCAACCAAACACATATCAACCGGCGCGGCAAAGCATCGTGGTAAAGGGCTTTAACCCCTCCCCATAGGGGATCTTTCATTCCACTTACTAAGCTCATGCGCTCGATTGAATCATGCATGTCAAGAATTAAAAGCGATAACATCAAACTTGATGTGTCCGATTGAACGTATCTTGCATTCAACCGAACACACATCAACCGGCGCGGCAAAGCATCATGCTAAATGGCTTTAAACCCCTCCCCATAGGGGATCTTTCATTCCACTTACAAAGCCCATGCGCTCGATTGAGTCATGCATACAGAGAATTAAACGCAATAATGTCAAACTTAGTATGCCCGATTGAACGTATCTTGCATTCAACCGAACACACATCAACCGGCGCGGCAAAGCATCGTGGTAAAGGGCTTTAAACCCCTCCCCCTAGGGGATCTTTCATTCCACTTGCTAAGCCCATGCGCTCGATCACATCATGCATGCAAACATAAAGACAATCATATCAAACCAAGTATGCCCGATTGAACACATCTTACATCCAACCAAACACATATCAACCGGCGCGGCAAAGCATCGTGGTAAAGGGCTTTAACCCCTCCCCATAGGGGATCTTTCATTCCACTTACTAAGCTCATGCGCTCGATTGAATCATGCATGTCAAGAATTAAAAGCGATAACATCAAACTTGATGTGTCCGATTGAACGTATCTTGCATTCAACCGAACACACATCAACCGGCGCGGCAAAGCATCATGCTAAATGGCTTTAAACCCCTCCCCATAGGGGATCTTTCATTCCACTTACAAAGCCCATGCGCTCGATTGAGTCATGCATACAGAGAATTAAACGCAATAATGTCAAACTTAGTATGCCCGATTGAACGTATCTTGCATTCAACCGAACACACATCAACCGGCGCGGCAAAGCATCGTGGTAAAGGGCTTTAAACCCCTCCCCATATGGGATCTTTCATTCCACTTACTAAGCCCATGCGCTCGATTGAATCATGCATACATAAGCAACATGCAAAATTCAAATGATGAAAAGTAAATAAACCAAAGCAACACAAAACAAAAAGAGAGTGCCATTTACTCAAGCGGTACGTGGAGTTGTGTCCCGAGTACAGATCATATTACCGTCCATTCGGAATCGGCTATGAAATTTATGTCCGGGTTTCCATCCGATATACCACGAGAGTTGACACATCTCTCATTTTATTCCACAGCCACAACATACAACATC
Organism: Zanthoxylum bungeanum; assembly: GCA_019454045.1. Taxonomy (NCBI): domain Eukaryota; kingdom Viridiplantae; phylum Streptophyta; class Magnoliopsida; order Sapindales; family Rutaceae; genus Zanthoxylum; species Zanthoxylum bungeanum. The sequence goes on along the minus strand of SKCR01007605.1, from coordinate 662 downwards.
TCACAATCCATGCATATTCATCTACTCAAGGGTCACAACATGATTTTCAACATGACAATCATGCAAGCAATATTTAATAAATAGTACAAAAAGTGAGTGTGAAAGATACCCTCAGGTCTAACCTTTTTGCCAACTTTCAGGCTTGCGTTTCACGGACGTCGGAAGGGTACAGCTCCTCAACTTCTCCGGTTCACTGGTTTAGTGATGAGTGGTATTTATATCACTATTTCCCACTCATTTAATCTAATATTCTGTATAGTTACTTGAGTTTTGTGAATATTTTGATGTGTTTTGTGTTATTTTGTAGATAAATAAAGTTTTAGGACATTCTGGAGGTGATTTGGAGCAAAACAGTGAAAATTGGCGAAAAAGGGCATTTTGGTAATTTCCAGCGTCGCGCCGCCCAGACCTTCCGCGTCGCGACGCCCAGAATGCGCCGAATCTGCTAACGTGCACCAGGTTAACAGATCAGGAATTGAGAAGTTTTGACTTTGCTAAAATGCGCCGTGCCACGTGTCACCATCACAACGAATCTGCTAACGTGCGCCGTGCCACGTGTCATCATCATATGCTGCCGACACTCTGACTTGACACGTGTCGCCTCATCATCAGCCACATCATCGGTCAACAAGTCAACCTTGCCACGTGTCATGCCACATCAT
>SKCR01007604.1:0-24585 GCA_019454045.1 Zanthoxylum bungeanum | reverse complement strand
ACCCAATTAACATTTCTAAAACATCAATTAGCCTAATTAATCATGCACTTTAACAACCAAATAGTGTCCAACACAATTCAATTAAAATCAAACCCAATTAACATGCTTTTCAAGTCTCGGCAATTAGGGGTTTTTCAATTCGATTCGGTTTCAATCCAATTGAGTCCACAATCTTAATTTCCAAATCAATTCAATTCATCCAATGAATTAAAACAAAAAATCACAAAGATTTCATGTTCATAAGATTCGGCCAAGCCACTTTAAAATGGAAAAATGTTCTAAATCAAAATTCAATCCAATTGAACTTCAAAACAACATTAACCAATTTGTTTTAAGTCATCCAATGATCAAACAAAACAAAATTACCAAGACATTAGGGTTATGCAATTTTCGGCCAAGCCTTCAATTTGGGGAAAATTGAATCCAATCCAATTTCATGAAATTGATCACACACAATCTCAATTAAACATGTTCTAAGCATACTTAAACATCCAATTCAATTAAAACATGCTCAAACACATTTTACCCAATTTCAAGTTTCATGTTCAACCTAAAGAATTGGGGAAAATTGATCTAATCCAATTTTCTTGAAATTGATCATGCACAACTTCAAGTCAACCTCATTCAAGCATACTTCATCAAACAATTCAACCAAATCATGCCTAAATCGAGTTTGCCCAAATTAAAGTTTTGACCAAAAATAAGCAAATTGGGGAAAATCAATCCAATTAATTTTCTATCAAATTGATTACATATAACTCAAATTCAATCAAATATAAGCATTCTTAAAGAATCAATTTGTCAGAATCAAGCTAAAATCAAAAAGCCCCAAATTTGCTCAAGAACCCTAATTCGGTTTTCATGCATCAAAAGCTCAAGATACCATTGTTGGAGTTTAAATCAAGTCCCAAAGATCAACAAATTAAGCATAAAAACCGAGTATGAACACATCAAAGGAGTAAGGCGGAAACATAACTCACATTGAACGGTTTTGATGAATGAAGAACAAGGTGCGATTTTGTCCCCTCCAAGCTCACGGCAGTGGCTCCTCCTTGCAGTGGGCTGTGCGATTTTAGTCCTCTTTGAACCTCCAGAATCGGCCATGCATGAACTCCATTGAAGCTCCAAGCTTTGAGATTCCATGCTCACAAACTCACTTCCTATCACCTTTATATCACTGAAGGTGTGTGCTAGCACTTATCATCTTCCATTTTCTTCTCAAATGCTCGGTGAAACCAGAGAAAAAATGAAGAAGAATCGGCAGTGGTGCCGTGAAGAAGAAAAGGAGGGGATGAGAGAAAACGTAAAATGTTTGCATGTAAGAGAGAGAAAAAGATTTTTAATAATATATTTTTTATTTCATTTACCAAGTAAAATAAATAAAACATATATATCTTATCTTTTTAATTCAAAAGTCAAAAGTTAAAAAACAATAAAGCTTTTCATCATTTCAACTTTTAACTTTAAGTCACATCACATCTATTCACTTTAATAAAGTGACATATTGTCAAGTCACATCACTCAAAGTGACAATTAATTTGACGATTGACGCGACTAGCGATTTGACGCTTGATGTGACTCGCGTGCCGCGCTCGAATTCGAAATGCGAATGCGCTCGCAATCACTCTCGGGCTCGGGTTCGCTAATTCCAAATTAACGAATTTTCCGTCGCGTCGTAATTAAATGATTACGCCTAGCGAATTCACTATTCACGTCGCTAACGAATTAATTCTAAATTAACTCGTTCGCCCGAATTAAAATCTAATTTTAATTCCGCGTCGAAGTCCAATTTCGATTAATATATCAAATATATTAATTTTATCGATTAATTCCAAATTAATCGTTCTCTCTCTTTAACGATATTTTTATCGAGATAAAAATATCTCCGTAATTAATCCCAGATTATTTTCTCTCTTATCGAATTAATCCCAGATTAATTCTATCTCTCTCTTCTAATTAATCCCAGATTAATCAAAGTGCGAGTAATACGTCATCGGTGAATCTTCAGGAACCGACCCATGAGATCTCCGGATATGTTGCAGTAAATACGATCGTCGGACTGTCCGAACACGTAAGTACCTCGTACTACGTTTATATCGATTTACAAGACAAGGTTAGCCTCTAGCAAAACGCCATGCCTACCCAATTCTCCAGAAATATTCTTACAGGAATATATAGATCTGTATCAAGCGTAGTATACCGTAGTATTGTGTATAGCGGCCCAGTATCGGATAATCACGTGCTAGGGCTGGGGCTGGATAAGTGTCTGCCCCGTCCGAAGCACATGTCGGATGTCTGGTAACATAGTCCTCTATAATCGGATATACATGACCTGGTCACAATATCCCGATGGTTGCGCAACACTCAGAGCACTAGTACCGTATCCTGCGTGACATCAACTCCAATATGACTGAAGTGACACTTCCGTCTCGACATCACACCCATACACTACGACTCTCTGATAAACGCAGAAGCGGTGTACACAGAACCGGTTAAAGCCCTGTACCACAAAGACCAAAGTCTACCGATATCGCAAGTATTAGCGATGCAAGTCTCAGGTTAAGACTATACACACCTACCTCAATTTCGGCCTCCCATAGACACATAGTCATAATACCAATGGGATTCCGAGGGGTCTATCCAGAGCGAAGCTGTTTCCCGTACCATCGGTGAAACACGACCTCCTATCGCACTTGCATAAGTATCCAATACTTATATATATGAGAACTATGCCGTTGTGCCCTCACAACGCGCACAAGTGCAATACTAGCCTATTCGCCGCATTATCGATGTCCAGTCTCGATAATACTTCGGCTAGGGATATTTAATGATTAATCCTTCGGGGATTGATACTGTCTCATATCATCTCAATCCAGGAACTAATCATATGGACCTCTCTTCATTTATACATCTATGGTGATCTAATCACAAATGATGAGAGTGCAATTTCCTTGTCACATAGTTAATTTGTACAACAACACCGTGATCTGTAAAAATAGTGACGCTATGGGTCATATTATCCAACACAATCTCCACATGATATAGAGCCGGGGCCAGGTTAGGAGAATCGAACTTTTGTGAACCGTAGAAGTTATACCGAATGAATGCCAACCCGAAAGAATACATGGGTTGGTATTATCTTCCATCTCATATCGAGGTCGATTAGTTGATTATCCATCTTCTAGCCACAGACAAAAACTTTAAGGACAAGTGGTTTTGGGCCCAGGGCCCTAGGGGAATGCTCCAGTGGGAAGATAACGAAGGCATAGTAGTTCCCAATGTTTTAGGCGTGTGAGGTAACAACCCGACCTTGTCTCTTACTTTGAACCAACCTCGTACTACCTTCTAACTCTTTTGAATCTTGCAGCTTGTTGTGGGGACATCCCAAAGGTCCACCACTTAAATCGGGCCAAGATAAAGAAATCATCTGAATACAAAGATCATTATTGTAATCTTATTGACCCCTCATCACTCGAGACTCATCCCGAGATCTCCACTACACCAGTCAAAGAAGTCTGGTAGGCTCTAACTGACCCACTAACTCTCTGTTTTTTCCTTTTGTTGTCTGTTTGATGTCATTTTTCCCTTCTTTTTTTATGCTTATTAGTTTTTCTTCGTTTGTAGGAATGTCTAGTCAAATGGACCCTACCCTGATAGCGCAGGAGCTGGCCAAAGCAACTCGGGGGAAGTCCAAAGGTGCCCGAGGCAAACTTACCACACCCATTCCTCTCGAGGTCAGGAGGAAAGCTATGTATTATGCTTCCTCATCTGTCGGGCCATAGAAAGGTCCTCAGGCTATCCCAAAACCGACCTCTTCAACCCAACATCGTAATACCGCTCAGCCAACCTCATCGCAGGTGCACTTCATGCCACAAAAGCTATGCTAACAACTCTCCGACCTAAAAAATGACGCTCCCACCAGATCGGGGGTGAAGATACCGAAGAACCTCTGGCGAAGACTCCCAAGAAAATAATGTAGGGCGACAAAGGCAAGGGCCCGCTACCCGCATTCACTCTGATGACAACGTCCCAATGCTCAAGGATGACGACATCCCCAATGGGGTGAGAGATCAAAAGACCCACCTCTTCCCGGCCTTCAATCATATGTCCAAAGTGGTCGGGTTGGAGAAAGCCAAGGAGTTCGAAGACTTTTCTCCTGATGTGGTTGTCGACAAGTCTTGTGATTTCCAGGCGTATGTAATCGATCCTTCTATGAAATGGCTTGCTCATTTATCCTTATGTTCTAAAATTAACTTTTGTGTGCATATGGCATAACTTATGGCCGTAAATCGGGATCTTATAATTAGCACTCTCTCTGAAGGGGGTTAGGCTCAAAGACTTCAAAGTCGTCTGACCGAGCAAAAGTAGGAGTTGTCCAAGCAGTTGGAAACGGCCAAAATTGAGATTGAAAGGCTCAAGATAGAGAACCGTGGTCTTAAGCAATCCGAGACTGATGCCTAGACTGAAGCTAACGTCCTTCGTAGGGTTTTAGGATTTATAAAATGAGAGGGGGATGATACAAAGGCCGAGACCACCCGTCTGAGCGACGAGGTCAAGTCTTTGAAGTGGTAGCTTGCCTCATCTGCAAAGCAAGTGAAGGAAAAAATTAGAGCAACTTGACAAATCTTATGAAAAACAAGAGAATCAGATGTAATCAAGATAGAACAAAAAGTCAAAATAATCATGAAATGCAAATTAATTGAAGAGAATTGAGGCTCAGGAGCTCGTTCGGGTGGAGGCCGCTAAAGTGGAGGCAAAAATTGAAGGGCTGGAAAATTATATCAGGATATTTGAAGTTCCCAACTCGATACGAATTTGGACATGGTTCGCAAAGTGGTAAAGGTGTGCAAGGGAAGTTTCCCTAGAAGTGGCCTTCTATGAATTCTATGAAGACTCCAAGGATAGCCAAGATCTTGAGCCTATTTCTATTGTGCTGCCCGAAGTAATACCTGACCCTTCATTCTTTGTTCCCCTGAACGAAGAAGCCCCTAGTATCTCCTCTACTGTTGCTGATCCTGAAATACCAGTCCCTACCCCTAAGCTTGCTCTAGAGCCCTATTTATCCACTGTTGAATCCCTCAAGCTCAGCTGCCGCAAAATCATAGCAGCCTGCTGCTGAATCCGAGCAGCGTGTCGCTGAACTTGAGCAGCCTGCCGCTGAACCCAGGCAACTTGCTCCTGAACCTTAGCCTTTTGTTCTTGTACACCGCTTTTTTATAGGTGACCCCGATGGGGCCCTTTGTCACACACAATTACATAATGGGATAGCTAGAACTGCGGGGGCATCCCCCCTCCGTGATCGGAATACCCGAGGTTACAAATGCCACGGAGGCCCGTACGCTTAAGCTACCCAAAGTGCAAGGCATTGGGTTCGCTCCGCCCCTAGGGTTTGGTAATGACACTAATGATTGGTGTGCCACATGGGGGTTTACGCTTTTCCCATATGTTCTTCACCCCTTGGTGTATCCCGACCACATGCATCTCACAAGAATACTAAACACGACTTTCCCATCCAAATAAATAACAAGAAATGTGAGCTAGTTTTTTATTTAAAAGAGAAAAGTCTTATTCATATTAAAGGGATCTACTGCCATTCTTATAACTGTTTAAGGGTCATTCTAAGAGAGACTCTCTTGGAAGTTCCTTCGTCACGTCTCTAGGTGATCCTTAGTAATGCCGTTTTGAGTCGAGCTCTTCCTGATCAATTCTTGACAACGTCTTTCTAATTTGGATAGGGGGCCTCTGACTTGTATCTTCTAGTGACCTCAATATCTTTGGGTGTTGTGAATATGCGTCGGCTTCGGGGGAGAAAGGAAGAAGTTGTCATTTTGACTGAGTTTGGGCTTACAACTTTGCAGCTGATTACTTCTCCTATTCCCACTTGTGGGTCCACCATCAAATGTTTCACCCTCTATACGATAAAAAACTTGGAAAACCACTGTATATGCATGATAAGTAGGACGCACTATGGAAACTGATCGAGCACACTTGCATCCCGGGACATCTGGTGCTCCATAGTGATTGTCGCCATTGAGAATTAGAAAATTGGCAAGTCGAACGACGACCATCATTACTCTAGGAGGAGCATGTTCGTACCTTAGTTAAGAATGTCCAACTTGTTGGGTTTCTAATGTCAACCCAAGATCATATAAAGCATGAAATAATGTGAATACTAAAGTAAGAATGGTGGAAACATACTTACAATGAACGGATGGATGGTTGTGTTGATAAAAAAATTTTGCTTCCTTTGAAAGTCTCTAAGCTTTCCTTTTGAAGTTGTGATGTCCAAGCTCCAAGCTTTGAGATGGATTCCAAGCTCTTGGGAATGGTTTCCCTATCACCTTGTATGATTCCTTTAAGTGCTAGCTTTGGAAATTTTTGCAACAAAAATTTCCCTTTTGTCTTGTAAGTTTCGGCCAAAGAGAAAAAATGGGGAGAGAGGGAGCTTTTGATATTTTTGTGTTTTGTTTTCTAAAAACCTAATACAAAAGTCTCACCAATTTTTGGTATAGGCTTTTCCAAAAAGCAAAACAAAGTTTGGAGGGAAAATTACATTAATTGCTCCCAACTACTCCCATCACCAATAGTGGCTAGATGTCAATCACTCAAAGTTGACAAGACTTCCATCACTGAAGTGACATGCGATGTGACTTGTGGGCCCCACTTTAATTCAAAATCCGAGTAGGCCCGTAAATACATCCCGGGCTCGGGTTCGTTAATTCCGAATTAACGAATTTTCCGTTGCTACGTAATTAAATCAATTTAATTAAATAATTATGCATAGGAAAATTACTATTCACATAGCTCGTGAATTAATTCTAAATTAATTCATTCGCCCGAATTAAAATCTAATTTTAATTCCGCGTCGAAATCTAATTTCGTTTAATATATCGAATATATTATTTTATCGATTAATTCCAAATTAATCGTTCTCTCTCTTCTAATAGAATTTTATCCCAGATAAATTCTCGCCGTAATTAATCTCATATTAATTATGTTCGAGTCATACGTCATCGGTGAATCTTCGGGAAGCGACCCATGAGATCCCTGGATATGTTGGCAGTAAATCCGGTCATCAGACTATCCAAACACGTGCGTACCTCGTACCACATTCCAACCAATTACGTTACATGGTTGGCTTCTAGCAAAGCGTCGTGCCTACCTAATTCTCCAGAAATATTCTTAAAGGAATATATAATCTTTGGCAGGCGTAGTATACATAGTATTTCGTATTGTGATCTAGTATCGGATGGCACATGCAAGGCCTGGGGCTGGAATAGTGTCTGCCCTATACGAAGCATATATCGGATCACAAGTAACTAGTCTCTTTAATCTGATAATCATGACCTTGTCATATTATCCCGATGGTTGCAACACATTAGAGTACCAGTTCTTTATCCCTGCGTGATCATCATCTTCATACGACTGAAGTGATACTTCCGTCTTGAAATCACACCCAATACACTACGATTCTCAATAAACCCAGAAGAAGCGTACACAAAACCTGTTAAAGTCCCGAACTACCAAAACCAAAGCGTATTGATTGTCACAAGTACTAGCGATGCAAGTCTCAGGTTAAGACCAAATACACCTACCCTAATTTGGATTCCCATAGACACACAGTCATACTAATAATGGGATTCCGATGGGTCTATCCAAGAGCGAAACTGTTTCCATACCATCGGTAAACAAAACCTCCTATTACACTTGCATAAGTATCCAATACTTAAATATATGATAACTATGCTGTTACGCTTCCATAACACGCACAAGTGCAATACTAGTCTATTCCACATTATCGATGTTCAGTCTCGATAATACTACGATTAGGGATATTTAATGATTAAACCTATATGGATTGATATTGTCTCATATCTTATAATCCGGAACTAATCATAAGGACTTTTATCATTTATATATTTAAGTAATCAAATTACAAAATGATAAAATGAAATTTCCATTGTCACATAGTTAATTTGTACAAAACCCACATGTTTTTTACAAATAGTGACGTTATAGGTCATAATTGTCCAACACAACTCCTGATATTACATTTCATTCAACAGCTCAATCCTAGATGGAGACTTCTAATAACATTTTTTACATTTCATTGAACAGCTTAATGGGAAGCTATTGGAAGTTTTTTCTCAACGTCTCTGCATTCCAGGGCTTCTTGAGTCGGGTACCATCCAACTGTTCCAAAAGATAGGCATCTAACCGGACAACCTCGACCACTTTATACGGCCCTTCTATTTGGCTCATAATGAACCTTCCTCGGGCCTTCTTGTCTTCAAAGTAACTCGCCTCAGGACCAAATCTCCGGGTAGGAATGACCATAATCAAACCCTATTCTTGTAGAACTGGGCCATCCTCTGTCGATACACTGCCATCTTGATCGCCGACCTCTCCCTCTTTTCTTTAATCAAGTCAAGATGATGCTTCACCAGCTTTTCGTTCTGCCTTTCCTCAAACTGTCGAACCTGGTGAGTCGACATCTCGATCTCTGCTGGGATAACCGCTTCGCACCTATTGGTCAAAGAGAAAGGTTTTTCGCCCGTGGAGTGTTAGGGATATGCCCTATACCCAAGTTGTGGATGGACTATATGTGCATGTATTTGTAATATTTTCATTAATTAATAAAATGGCAATCTTTATTATACGTGTCTTACATAAATTATATGAATCATCAAACACTGTAATAAAGCCCTTGGAGTAATAAGATGATGGCTTCCACACCTTATGAGAATCATTACTCTCAAACGTTCCTAGTCATAGTTTTGTGAATAATCTGGGCATTCACAAAGCGGAGAGACTAGCATGATGATATGATCTGCCCTTAAGTGGGGTAGCCAATCTCATAGGCTACTAGCGGAGATCCATCTGCTTTGTGTATCACATGGATGCATGAGTTTCTCGTGTCCATCGAACTGACCGTCGAAAGTTTTCATATGAAGTGTTTATCCCATGAGTCTGTGAGAACTTTCATGTATCCATTATATGACTAGTCCTTAGACTTGAGGTCTTTACAATCTTATGTATGGATCAAATAACTTTGACATTCTCCTCCCCGGTTCAAAAGATCCGGTCATAAGGGTATGATTGGGTCATTTGTTGAAACACATGAAGTTTGTAAAGATACAATAGAGAATCGTCATTCTCTCGGATAATATTTTCTTATAAGAGTAGTATTCCAGGTCACGGGTTGATATGTGTGATCAGTGCTTGAGATTGTGGTTGCAGCGGAAGAATAATGTGAGATTCTTGGGTTAGCACGATTCATGACACTATCAACATCATATCTTTGACCATATAGGTAGACACTTTCCGTACCCTAGGTCAATAGGTGGGGATACAGTGAGGCGAGGGACCGTATCATATGTAAATCGCATACAGAATGGGTATATATATCTTTCCTTGTCATTTGGGGGCCTTGGCATGTTGCTAGATGTCAACCTTGGTCATTGAAATCGAACGATCATCTGATCGGAGGATAATTTATGTTCGATTAAATTATCACGATTCATTTCATGTCCAACTTGAGGGGAATCCAAAAGGTCACACACAACAAAGTCGAAATCAATTCTTACAGTACACAGTACAAATTTAACAGCATATATAATTGCTGTAGGAATTGTTCATAAATGGTTCAATGTGTTTAATTATTGGACAGATCATTTATGAGGTTCCATAGTGGCTTAGGGATTGGTGAATGACGATAGGGGCACTTTGGGATTGGAATAAATAAATAAATAAGTGAATAGTAAAAAAATTTTTATTTGTTATTTGTTTTGAATTCCAATTCGGCCCAAACTCTTATTAGGGTTTTATAATCTCATTAAACAACTAAATTAAGATCCAATGGCTAAGATTAAATTAGCATTTATCCAACATCAGATTCTTAATTAATTTTGTTGTCTTTGGAGCACCTATATAAACCCAAAGAATTCTTTACAAATTTTTTCACAAAACCTTTCATATCTTGGGTTTATATAAGGGAGCAACTCTAAAGTTTAAGAGTAAGCCACTGATTTTGAGGATCCTTAAGTCTAATTGACTAGAGGAACCTCGAGTTAAAAGTTTTGAGGTATTTGCCTAAGCTAGCACCAATGGCAAAATACCTGTGCACTCAAGGCGTAGTCTTGCCGTCGAGTTTTGGCTTTGGTGTGTGCATCTTTGGAGACCACACACTTGGGTGGCTCTTTGGAATGTGGAAGAGCTTGCTGAGTTCGAGAAAAGCTTGTAGATTGGAGGGAGGACTGGAGGAGTCTTCGGTTCAAGTAAGTTCTTTTCTTTCTTTATTTTAATTAGAGTTATTATGATAGTTAGCATGTTTAGGTTTATGTTCTTTGCATATTTTATGATTTTTTATGCTTAGAATATATAGTAACATGCCTAGGCTTGTAGAATAATCAAAACACATGGGTCTTGGGCAAAGGGATAATGGCATCATAATTTAATTTATTTAATTTTCCACTGCGCACTCTCGGTCGCTTCCCAACATGGAGTCATTGTATGTCGTATGATGTGCCTATAAAACCTCTAGTAGCTTCTCGACCCACAAACCCTTATAGGGCCCGAGCCTCGCCTTCAAGTTACTCTTGATTATTTTATTTGTCGCTTCTACCTGCCCATTTGACTTTGGATGAGAAGGCGAGGCGAAACTCAATGCAATCTGGAGGTCTTCACAAAGCTTCTTAAAGCCCTTACTATCAAACTGATTCTCGTTGTCCGTGATAATAGCCCGGGGAATCTTAAACTGGCACACAATGTTCTTTTTGACAGAATCTATTGCCTTTTTCTCTGTAATTATTGACAACAGTTCAGCTTCCACCCACTTAGTGAAGTAATCTATGGAAACAATGGAAAACTTGGCCTGACCCCAACCTGTGGACATCGGCCTGATGATGTCTATCCCCATTGGGAAAATAGCCAAGGACTTGCCAAAGAGGTCAGCTGCTCGGGGGGCTGGTGAGGTATATTGGCATTCTTCTAACATATATCGTAAGCTCATGCAACTCTGACGCCGTCCTGATATATAGTCGACCAGAAAAACCCTTGCATGAATGCCTTATGGGCAATTGACTGACCTCCACCGTGACTTCCGCAGATTCCCTCTTGAATTTCCCTAAGCACATAATCCACCTCTTGGCGCCCAGACACCTCAAGTATGGCTTCGTGTACCTTCTTCGATACAATACTCCCTCTATCAAGCAAAATTGTATATTTCAGCTTCCTTGCCTCTTTTTTCTTTTCGAGCACTTCCCCCGTCTCCAAGTACTTCTTAATTGGATCTATCCCACATAATGGTCTGAGGAATTTTCAATTTGATATATGATGCAAGTCGAGCTAGTGAATCTACCTACTGGTTTTTCTCGTGCCCGACCTACTCGAACATCACACTCCTCATTCCTCCGGTCAACTTCTTCACATCGGCCTGATAGGCAATCATTACCTGGAATTCACCTTTAAGTTGTTGAACAACCAATTGAGAGTCAGTTTTCACTACCACATCCTTGACTCCTACCGCCATGCAAAGTCATAATCCTGCTAAAATGGCTTCATACTCCGCCTCATTATTCGTAGCCTCAAAGGAAAATCTCAGGGCATTTCTCAACTCTTCCCACTTACTACTTCAAGGGATCATCCCGGCCTCACAGCCTTGCGTGCTGACCGACCCATCAACAAATAGCTCCCATATAGCTTCTTCTTCCACTGTCATAAATTGAGACTCTATGAACTCCGCAACAAAATCTTCCAAGGCTTGCCCCTTGATCGATACCTTAGGTAGGTAAGATATATCATACTTGCTGAGCTCTATGGACCACTTCATTAAACGACTCAAAACCTCCGACTTGTGCAAAATATTTCTCAGTGGGAGATCGGTGTAGATCCCGATGGGGTGAGCTTGAAAATAAGAGCGCAAAATTCTTGCTGCAGTTGTAGACACTTGTATTTTTACATGAGCCCGATGATGAGCCTCGGTCGGAGGCACTACCCGATAAGTTACGGAAGTTGCGGGAACGGACATCGGAAGGGGAAGTTCAAGATAAGTACGTCATCATATATAATTCACCTGTTCACTGCGTTTGCGTTCGTGCCGCGTTCAGAAACACGTTCGAACGGCAAACAGATTGCGGGCGTTCGTGTAACGTCCGAAGAAGCGTTCGAACGACCATCGGTGTTTCTGTTTTACTGCTAGCCATACGCCCAAGCCCATCCAAAGCCCATTTATCCCACCAAGCCCAATCCAAAAATAATTAAAACACTTAAAATACATGTCACAAATTAAATCAAATCCTAAATTAAATAAAATAAATCACCTTCCTAAACTAAATAAAATCAAATCAAATCAAAATAAATCCCCTTTCTAACCAAACAAATCAAATCCAATCACCTCCCTTATTGGCATGATTCCCTTCCTTACCTAGAAACCCTAGTGCACCATTATAAAAGAAACCAAAATTCCAAACCCTCAACCCCTTGGAGACACACAGCAACCATCAAGAAAAAGATAAGAAAATAATAGAAAACCCTAAGCTCTCTCTTCCCTTAGTTCACTACACTCTCTCACCCATCCACACTCTCGGAAAATACAAACAACACACGCACTTCACCCATCGACAAACAAAAAACAATACACATCCCCCATACATTACCGAAAATTACACCCAAAACAACCCCCATACATTACCAAAAATCACACCCAAAACAGCCCCCTAGATCACCAAAAATCACACCTAAAACAATTCTTTAAACAACCTTTTCAGCCCTCAAAATAACCCTGAAAATAACCACCAAACCGAGACCAAAATAATCCCCCAAACAGCAGCAAAAAAATCGTATAAAAGCAGTCTGGAACAGTGAAGAAAACAGCATAAATGGTAGTGAACAACGGCGAAACAGCGAGGGAAAGTCTCAAACCAGAAAACCAGAAAAGTTGTGGAGCAGTAACCATTCCGGTGACGACGTGACGCACTTCTGAGGAGCAACTTAAAAGGTAAGACCTGAGGGCCCCCTTTGTTATATTTTATTTTGTTATCCCAGACACGGCATGCTTAGTTGGACGTGGAATACGTCCAACCAGGCATTGGAAGCCTACTGTAGGCACTGCATTTTTGCATGTAAGTCTCGATGATGAGTCTCGTACGGAGGCAATCCTCTTTAAGTTTTGGAAGTCGCGGGAAACGGACGTCGGAAGGAGAAAAGTCAGAAAGTGATACCTTGTTGGATTTAATTCATTTGCTTAGCCTCGGGTTTGCTTATTAGCCCTCTATTTTAAAATTTATCCTCGACCCAAACCCCTGCAAGCCACACACCAAGCCCACACACACAAAGCCCACCAAAAAGAACCAAACCCACACCCAAAGCCTCTAATCCATGCCCATCACCCTTCCAAAATAACAAATTAACACATTAAACACATGTTGAAATCAAACCAAATCACCTTCCCAAATTAAAAGATTAAAATTAAATCTCATCAATCACCTTCCTAATTAAATTAAATCACATTCCTAAACTAAATAAAATCAAATCAAATTAAATAAAATTACCTTCATAAATTGAAGAGATCTTTTCCTTATGATACACAAACTAAATATCCCCCATAATTATACAATATTCCTTCCCTATTTGCATAAGGACAACCCCCAACCCTTGTCTATGAAAAGAAGCATAAACCCAACCTTAGAACCCCTAGCTCATTCACACCCCTCCTCTCTCTCCCTAGCATTCACGCCCAAAAAAGACACTCACCAGCCATCTTCACTCTTGCGCTCAACCTCGCGCACAAAACCCCCCACGCACAGCAACCTTCACCAAACTCTCGGCAACACAGCCCCTTCACACCTAATAGCCCATTCACGCCATTGCTCTTTCTCGGCAACACAGTCATACTTCACGCTAAAGCTCCCTTCAAACAGCCATCTGCCTACTTCACGATAAAGCCCTCTTCAACAGCCCCACCCACGTAGCCTTCAACAGTCCACTCACGTAGCCTTCAACAGTCCACTCAAATTCACACCACAAACCCTCAATCACGTGAATCAATAAAACACACATAGTCCTCGCCAACTGCAACAGCCCCTCACACTACAAACCCTCACTCCTTACGTAGCCCATCACATAACCCCAGAAACAGCCTCTCTTCACACCCAAAGAGTCCCCAAAAAAACTGCACAACTAGAACATCAAAAACTGCAACAAAAACAGTCCCAAAATAGCACAAAACAGCCTCAAAACAGCCCGCGAATACCGCAAACAGTAACCAAAAAATAGTGACCAAAAAAACATCAGCAAAACATAGCAAATAGCAGCCCAAAACAGTGAGGCAACGAAGGAAAATAACGAACCAGTAAGTCAAAAAAGTTGCGGAGCATCAACCCTTCTGACAACCGTGTAACGCACTTCCAAGAGACGACTTAAGAGGTTAGACCTGAGGGCGCCTTTTTATTTATTCCCACACTTTCTTTTCGTTAGTTATTATTATTTCTTCGCATGCGTATTATAGTCTCATATAAGTTGTGGCCATGGGATGAATGAAATATGTGTTATCTCTTGCGGTATATCGGATGGAAACCTGGACGTAAATTACATAGCCGAATCTGAATGGATGGTAGTGCGGTCTGCACTCGGGATACAATGCCACATACCGCTTGAGAGACGCATATATTTCATGTCATCCGATCTTATGTTTATTTGTTGTTTATTAGAAATAGTATGTTACTTTTATGCATGATTAGGTTGTTTAGTATGTTACTTTTGTATGCATGATTAGTTGATTATTTCCAAGCATGATTTCGTTATTTCTTTCACATTAGGAACTTGATTATGTCTCTTCTACATTTATGTTTAGGTTATTACTATTTACATTGCCATGCTTAGCGATTTAATGTATGCATGAGATTGTGTGCTTGTCGTTATTCTGA
The DNA here is from genome assembly GCA_019454045.1 of Zanthoxylum bungeanum. NCBI lineage: Eukaryota > Viridiplantae > Streptophyta > Magnoliopsida > Sapindales > Rutaceae > Zanthoxylum > Zanthoxylum bungeanum. The sequence goes on along the minus strand of SKCR01007604.1, from coordinate 9,661 downwards.
CTTACTTTTATGCATGCAAACTTAGATATAGGTAGTATGCAAACTTAGATGTAGGTTGTTGTTGCATAGACTCGGTTATATTATTACATAAATTCGTTCATTACAAGTGGCATAAGTAAGGGACCATTCTAAACCCAATAGTTTGAGGTCTTCCCTTGCGAGGGGTGAGTGCGGCCTTAAATCATTTTCCCAGTTCACACTGGGTAGCGACTCCATGTTATTTCTCCAGTTTAGTTCCCTCGCGGGCTACTCCGTACTCCCGACTAGGCCGCGAGCCTAGAATAGCGTCGCCGATTTCTGTGTCCTACAGTCTGGCGACTCCACTGGGGATAGAGAATCGACCCCGAAATAATGTCTTGTTATAATTGTGATTTTTGCTTTAGTTAACCGTGTCTACCGTGGGTTGAAGGGGTTTAATCAAAGGCATCATTAAAGCTTGGTAATGGTTTTGTGTCTTCCTTCATTCACTACCTTTCTATAGTTGGAGGGAAAAGCTGTGAAGGCACCTAGATAGTCATTTACTCGAAGCTTACTGTGATGAACTAATTTGGAGGACTTGTTGTTTATTCCTGTCACCAAGGTGATAAGAGCCTAAGAGGCTTTGGTATTTAAGAGAGTTCGCTCCACCCTCCCTCTGGGGAATCTACAATAGGAAATCCATTTGACAGTCAGTCATGCACCATAACTCGTTGGCACATACCTTAAGGTATAAAAAAGGTGCGCTCACTTGGTCGCTCGAACCCTTGAGTGGGGAGTCCTAGTTGTGGGCAATCCTTCGTCGACGAGAGCCTTTGTCTATACCCCTATAAACTCCCATATGAACTGTAGTTGTAGGACCAATAGAAACTATTCCTTTATGCTTGCGTTTAGGACCATCGTCATTTGGATTCAGTTGGACTTTTTGTCATGACGTATGGGCTTGTTGGGCCATTTAAATTGGGACGAGTCCGTGCTTTATGATAATTAGGCCAAAAGCTTCCAAAATGTCAATGGACCACTTTATGTTTAGGCCTCTTATCATTTGAAGTTGTTTAGCCATGTTATCGCAAAAGTGTAAACCTGTTGGACCTTTTCAACTGGGACAAGTTTGCACTTCGCAATAGTATGGTTGAATGCTTTAAAATGATAACGGGCCGATTTATATATTCCATGCATCGCACGCATACATGCTAACTTGTAGTTTTAAGAGACATCATAGATACCCGTTGGGATAGGGAAGATGGAAGACTCATTAAAAGGCCTTCAGCGAACATGAGTGAATCAGTTAACGAAGGATCTCGTATGGATCAGTTGGAGACTAGTCTCACTAAGGTTACCGAACATCTGCAAGCTTTGACCGCCGCTATGGCCAATATGGATGTGCCCCATGCTGGGGGAGGCTCTAAAAATGAGAGGCGTGAGGACCCTCCGAACAAATTGAGTGATGATATCCCTGTCTTTGATGATGACATGGCTGAGTATGCCACGGGAAGGGTATCCAGGTCTCAGGCAGAATTACAGAAACTCCAAGATCAGGTAGAGTCAGTTACCCGCAAGATGAGAGGTAAGCATGAAGATCTGCTAGACTATGAGGCGATGACGTTTGAGGAACAGCTACCGGCTCAGTTCAAAATTCTTGATATAGCCAAGTTCAACGGGAACGGGGATCTGAGGGTCCATCTCCAGCAGTTCGTCTCTGTAATGAGTTCAGTGGGCCTGTCGAAGCATCAGGTTCATAAGATGTTTGAAATGTCGCTTGAAGGGGCATACGTAGTATGGTATCATGGCCTGGAGAGGAAGGTCAATGATGATTGAAGGGCACTAACAGACGCCTTTCTGAAACAATATGTCACGGATTTCGAGATCGACTTGTCGCTTCGCGACTTGGAGAATACCAAATAGAAGCCAAATGAGAGCTTCAAGGATTTTATGGATCGCTGGAGAAGCTAGCTTCTGAAGATGCAAACTTGACCCTCGGAGAAGGATCATATCAAGATGATCATCAAGGGCACCAAGCCCTCTATTTATGGCAAACTAAGGAGGATGACCTCTATGATTGGTGACTTCCGACAGTTGAGGGAAACTGTTATAAACATTGAGGAGGAGGAAGCTAAGAATCAGAAGTTCTATGGCCAGAATATAAGAACTTTTGGGGGGCCTTCTGAGACCAAGCCCGCTACGGCTGAGATCGCTACCGTCAGAAATAGGCGATTCTCCAATCTTGTTAGACCTTTGTCAAAAGTGTTTAAAAAGCTGAAGACGCAAGGACTCCTAGAACCCTTAGAGCCTAAACCACTTCCAAACCCTATACCACCCAACATTGACGTAAGCCTATATTGTCACTTCCATCAGATTAGAGGCCACGAGACTGAAAACTGCACCCGCTTTAGGCATGATATCCAAAACCTCATTGACGCCCATAAAATACCTGATCCAAAAAAAAAACAACCCAACACATACAGAAATCCTCTACCTAACTACCACTATGTTCCATCACCCACCTACATGATCAATTCCGGCTTACCCGAAACCCTTGTCCTCCAAAATCTCGGCCACCAAACTTCTCGTATGGGAATGAGGGATGGCAGCAATGAAGAACATTAGGCCAAAGTAGAAAGCAATGATGTAAACGATGAAGACGTTTTACCCAGTTTATTTGATTGCAATCCTGCATTTTTAATAAAGACATTGATTTTGCCTATTTGTTCGAGTTTTTCTCTTCAATAGTTCAGCATAGTCCGATGACAAAATTGTTTGCTTTAGGGTGAAACCTTAGAAACGATAAAGTGCGAGAGGTACTCTCGTCCGACATTTTGAGTAGTTGATCTCGGCTAGACTCACGAGCACTTGATTACAGGATCTTAGCAGTAGAAGCCTAAGTAGTCGGCAAGATGACTAGTTGAAGAGATGGAGGATCAGTGAATGACCGTTTGCCTAAATGTCCATCCTGGTTTACTTATGTTACGATAAAAGATATGGTTGGAAATGAAGAAAAAGTCTCTGAAAAGAAAAGAAAAATAGACCACATGTAACCGATAAAGTGTGAAGCTACCCATGGGCGAGTATTAGGACCATCATGAGGAGAAATGCTACCTTAAAGGGTAGGTGTGTTGAAAAAAGAGAAAGAGGGAAAAGAGAAAAAGAAAGGAGAAAAAGAAAAAAAAAGTTCAAAATGAAAAGAAAGAAAAGAAAGAGACGAAAAAAAAAATAATACCATATCATGTTGAGTACGAGAAAGTAATCACATAGGATGATCAAGACATCTAGGTTGGTTAGACCCACTGATCCAATTCTCCGAGGTAAAATCATCGAGTTAGCTTACCCCAGGATTAAGCTGTAAAAGAACCTTAGCACACACACTTTGAGTCTGGTTCAGATCATTTATTCAAACGGTCGGATTTGAGTTACATCAAGCACTTTGAAGGTTCTCCGGTTTCGACACTGGGCATCCTTTGAGGACGACAATCTGTATAACTATTGGGACTATTTCGTAAGAGGCAATACAATATATTGGTATGGAAACGTCACATCACATGATCTACTTTGACCTAATGCAATAAGCGAATAGCAGAAAGCTAAGCCAAGACTGGGGGTGACCAGTCTACCACCCCGCGAATAAGGGACATAAGGGAATCTTGAGCCATGAGACAAAACAGAACTGAACAATCACCAGAAGGGAGTCGGCAAAAAGCAGACCCCGGGGGTCCGAAGACATCTGTAGACAAAGGGCGCCGAAGAGCACAAAGAAGACCTAACCCAACGGAATAGGAAAGTCATTCATGCATGCATACATGTAACGTATTTGCATTCTTTTTGGTGTTTTAGTTTCTATTCGCAGGTGTTAAAGAAAATGAAAAAGCAGCAAAGGACAAAAAGATGAACTGAGACTGGGGGCGACCAGTCTACCCTTTCTCATACAGCTCGGTTCAGGAATGAACCATCACATCAGACGCCGAAAATGGCACTCTGAAAATGGAGCACGGTTCGGAAATGAACCACTATCACATCAGATGCCGAAAATGGCACTCCGAAAATGGAGCACGGTTAAAAAATAGACCACTATCACATCAGACGCCGAAAATGGCACTCTGAAAATGGAGCACGGTTCGGAAATGAACCACTATCACATCAGATGGCGAAAATGGCACTCCGAAAATGGAGCACGGTTCGGAAATGGACCACTATCACATCAGACGCCGAAAATGGCACTCCGAAAATGGAGCACGGTTCGGAAATGAACCACTATCACATCAGACGCCGAAAATGGCACTCCGAAAATGGAGCACGGTTCGGAAATGGACCACTATCACATCAGACGCCGAAAATGGCACTCCAAAAATGGAGCACGGTTCAGAAATGGACCACTATCACATCAGACGCCGAAAATGGCATGCCAAAAATAGAGCACGGTTCGGAAATGGACAACTATCACAATCACGACACTTCAGAAATGAGGTTTAGCATGCCGAAAATGGCACTCCGGAAATGGAGCACGGTTTGGAAATGGTCCATAATCTTAACTCAGTAATGGTTCAAAAATGGACCACCTCTCATCAGTTCAGTTTGGTAGTGATTCCTAGAGATCGCAACATCTTGCAGGGATGAACCTCGAGGTCGCAACACCTCAACACCAGATCAACTTAGTTCGAAGCAACAGGCAAGTCAAGTGGCAGCTGGCGAGCCAGGTAAGTAAAAATACATTGCATAACTTTGATATGATTGTCACTGTTACACACTGCACAAATCCAATCAAAGTGGGGGTGACTGTAGGCACTACATTTTTGCATGTAAGTCCCGATGATGAGTCTCGTACGGAGGCACTCCTCTTTAAGTTTTGGAAGTCGCGGGAAACAGACGTCGGAAGGAGAAAATTCAGAAATTGATACCTTGTTGGATTTAATTCATTTGCTTAGCCTCGGGTTCGCTTGTTAGGCCTCTGTTTTAAAATTTATCCTCGGCCCAAACCCCCGCAAGCCACACACCAAGCCCACACACACAAAGCCCACCAAAAAGAACCAAACCCACGCCCAAAGCCTCTAATCCACGCCCATCACCCTTCCAAAATAACAAATTCACACATTAAACACATGTTGAAATCAAACCAACTTACATTCCCAAATTAAAAGATTCAAATTAAATCTCATTAATCACGTTCCTAATTAAATTAAATCACATTCCTAAACTAAATAAAATAAAATCAAATAAAATCAAATTACCTTCCTAAATTGAAGAGATCTTTTCTTTATGATACACAAACTAAATATCCCTCATAATTACATAATATTCCTTCCCTATTCGCATAAGTACAAACCCTAACCCTTACCTATAAAAAGAAGGATAGACCCAACCTTAGAACCCCTAGCTCATTCACATCCCTCCTCTCTCTCCCTAGCATTCACGCCCAAAAAAGATACTCACCAGCCATCTTCACTCTTGCCCTTAACCTCGCGCACAAAACCCCCCACGCACAGCAACCTTCACCAAACTCTCGGCAACACAGCCCCTTTCACACCTAATAGCCCATTCACGTCATTGCTCTTTCTCGAAAACACAGTCATACTTCACGCTAAAGCTCCCTTCAAACAGCCACTTGCCTACTTCACGCTAAAGACCCCTTCAACAGCCCCACCCACGTAGCCTTCAAGAGTCCACTCACGTAGCCTTCAACAATCCACTCAAATTGACACCACAAACCCTCAATCACGTGAATCAATAAAACACACATAGCCCTCGCCAACTGGAACAGCCCCCACACTACAAACCCTCACTCCTTACGTAGTCCATCACATAAGCCCCACGAAAAAAAGCCTCACTTCACACCCAAACAGTCCCAAAAAAAAACTGCACAACCAGAACATCAAAAACTGCAACAAAAATAGTCCCAAAACCGCACAAAACAGCCTCAAAATAGCCCCCGAATGGATGGTAGTGCGGTCTGTACTTAGGATACAACTCCACGTACCACTTGAGAAACTTTCAAGCACGTGTTTCATTTTGTGATTTAAATCTAAGTTTATTGTTCCGTTATTTATTTTCTATGCATTGTTTCTTTATTTATGTATTGTTAATCTAATGCGCATGGGCTAACTAGGGTGGATTAAAGGTCCTATATTCGAGGGAAATGCCTAAAGGCTACATTTACCACGATGTTTTACTGCGCCGGACGAAGTACACTCGATTGAATGTGAAATGTGTTCAATCGGGCATACGAGGTCCTACATTATGTATTTGTTTATCCATGCATGTGTTTGTGTCATTTCAGATGCCATTTTGGTAATCTCGTTCAAACGCGTTCCTGAACACTACACGAACGTATGCATTCTGCCTCATTCCGTGCGAACGCATTTACGAACGCTACTCAAACGCGCATCTATTTTGTTCTATCATGCATCAGGTTTTACCCCGTTCGAACGCGTTTCCGAATGCTATACGAACGCGGACATTCTGTTTCATTTACATTCGAACGTGTTTCAGAACGCTATTCGAACGCACACGTATTCTGTTTTATCATGCATCAGGTCTTGTCTAGTTCAAATGCGTTTCTGAACGCTATACGAACGCGTGCATTCTGTTTAACGTTCGAACATGTTTACGAACGCTACACGAACGCACATACAGTGCACATATTTCTTCTCGTCACATTTCATGCATGTTTGCTTCTTTGATCATTTCTTTTGCACTACATGATTAATCATATCATTTCATTATTTACACTTAGATAATTATCATCTATTTATATTTCCGCATTTATCTGTTTTTATGTTCATGAGATTGTATGCTTGCCTTTATTTCACTTATTTCTATGCATGCAAACTTAGATATAGGTTGTATGCAAACTTAGATATAGGGTGTATGCAAACTTAGATGTAGATTATTCTTGCATATGTATGTTGTGTAGACTTGGTTATATTATCACTTAAATACGTTCATTACAAGTGGCATAAGTAAGGGACCATTCCGAACCCAACGGTTTGAGGTCTTCCCTCGCGAGGGGTGAGTGCGGCCTTAAATCATTTCTCAGTTCACGCTAGGTGGTGACTCCATTTTATTTCTCGGTTTAGTCCCCCGCGGGCTACTCCGTAATCCCGACTGGGCCGCGAGCCCGGGACAGCGTCGCTGATTTCTGTGTCCTACAGTAGTGACCAAAGACAAAGCTACCAACTCATAAGCAGGGTACCGAGTTTCCGTATCCAATAAAGCCTTACTAGTATAGTACAATGGCCTCTGGATTTTATCTACCTCCTGCGCTAATACCGAACTCACAGTATATTCAGAAACATCCAAGTACAAGAACAACGTCTCACCTAGGATCGGTTTTTCTAATAATAGAGGTAACTCCTTGAGTTGCTGGAATGCATCCCCACAATCAGTTGTCCAGCTTACTTTTTTCTTAGCCTTTTTGATCAACTAGAAGAAAATGTGGCACTTATCGGTGGCCTTAGAAATGAATCGGTTTAATGCTGCCACCTGACCCGTCAAGCTCTGCACTTCATTGACCATCCTCGGGGGCTTTAAATCCATCATTGCTTTAAATTTCTACGAGTTTGCCTAAATACCCCGGCCAATGACTATATACCCCAAAAACTTTCCCGACGATATGCCATAAGCACAATTGTCTGGATTCAGCCTCATATTGTACTTTCTCAACAACTTAAATGTCTTTCGAGTAAGCTTTGTTTAGATCAGAAGAATCCACACACATTCTCCACTTCTCGTTAGCCCTTTCACCAGAACCACATTGGACAACGACTTCGGGTACTTGACCTCCCTGATAAACCCTGTCGTTAGTAACTTCTCAACCTCTGAATGGATTGCCCCATACCGGTCCTGATTGAAAATCCCCATCTTCTACTTTACCGGCTTATGAGCTTGGTCAACCGCCAAACGGTGACTAATGAACTTGGGATCGATCTCGGGCATGTCTCTGTGTCCCCAGGTAAAGACATCCGCATACCCCTTCAAGAAACCCAGCAAATGTTCCTTCAAACTTGGCTCTAATCTCCTCTCGACTTTTATAATTTTTTCAGGTCCGAATAGCTCAACTAGCTCTAGCTCTTCCCCTACCCCCAACTCAACAGGATATTTAGGCTAGGGATCAGCCGACTCCATTTCTACCACTTCTTCTTCTCTTTATTTCCTCTTCATGCCTATAAAGAGTTTCCTTAGAAACGGTGGCAAAAAAACTCCTTACCGCCATCTGAATTCCACACATTATCCCTATCCCTATCTCTTCCCAAGTTGGAAACTTAAGTTTCAAGTAATAGCATGACATGGCCGTCCTGGATTTCATCATGAAAAGCCTCTCTAGTATCACCTGGTAACTACTCAAGAAGTTTACAAATGAGAAATTCATTATCATGGTCCGGGTATATGGAGCTGTCCCAATAGTATTGTAAATTGTACCTCACCTAACGGGACGAAAGTTGCTCCCCCGAACCTATATAACGGTGTTGCGTCCTGGGTTAAAGTGGTGTATTCTATACCCAAACCATCCAAGGCTTCCTTGGAGATAATATCTACTGCACTCTCCAGATCCACCAGTATTCTATCTACCTCGGCCCCACTAATAACAGCCTTGATTGTTAATTCATCATCATGGGGGTAACTCACACCATTGGCATCCTCCTCCGTAAACACAATGGTAATAGGCTGTGCCCTCTGGATCCTCATTTCCCCCATTTTGTCAGCACCTCCGGGTCCCTCGTTCGGTAATAGTTCTTCCTGGCCCTGTTTAAATCCCTAGCCAATGTCCTTCCCCCAACTATTGTGAAAATTGGCCTCTGCTTGGTCATCATGGCTCATTGGTCTATGCATTCATTCAGGTACCCATTCCTTACCAAGTTTTTCACATGTTCCCGCAGGTCATTACATTGTTTCGTGGTGTGTCCATTTGCATTATGGTACGTACAATAAGCCATATTGCTTCTCTTCTCATTTGGCAACTTTCTCGGGTCGGGATCAGTCAATAGACCTTTATCCTGGATTTCCTGAACTATCTGGCCAGAGGTCTGTTCAGGGGATGTACACTGTCCCCTCCGGCGACGTGGTTGACCTGGGCTAGAGGTCTTCTCTCTTGTACTTGATTATTCCGAGGCATTGACCTAAACTCATTCTATCTCAGGGATGCCCCCATTAGATCCCTATTCATATCACTCTAATTTTCCGACCTGACTATTCTTGGCGCCCGAGCTTCTCCTCCTCGGGTTATCTTTTCTTCTTCCTCCACCAATACAAACTTCATTGTATGTTCCAAGACAGTGGCGAAATCCGGTATTTCCTTGATCCTCAAATGAGACCAAATCTTCCCAGCCCTGAGGGCTCTTCTAAAACTTTCCAATGCCTCTGGGGACTCATATACCTGATCTTCAGCACCAGACTGTGATACCCATCAACAAAGCTTTTCAAAGGCTCATCATCCCTCTGTTTCATCATTCTCAGCGATCCCACCGTCTTCCTATGTACAAACGCTCATTTAAAGTGTCGTACAAAGGACTTCCTCAACTGGGCAAAACTACCGATGCTCCCCGGTGTTAAGTTCATGAACCACAGGCTAGCAAACCTGCCCAAGGTCGAAGGGAACTCCTTGCAGATGGCCTCTCCAACCATCTCTTGGATTTCCATCAACAAAACAAACTTCTCAACATGAGATTTGGGGTCCGTGTTACCTTTGTAGACATCCATG
>SKCR01007603.1:0-24545 GCA_019454045.1 Zanthoxylum bungeanum | reverse complement strand
GACTCCATGTTATTTCGTACTTCTCAACTAGGCCGCGAGTCTAGAACAGCGCGTCGTCGATTTCCTGTTGTCTACAGTCTGGCGACTCCACTGGGGATATAGAGAATCGGCTCCGAAATGATATCTTGTAATGTTTGTGATTTGTGTTTTAATTAATCATGACTACTGTGTTTATGCATGTGTTTTAGACTGTTGTCATTTGTGTTTATGTTTGTGTTTTGGACTATTGTCATTTGGATTTATTTGGACTCTTTGTTAAAAGATATGAACTCGTTTTCGTTTAAATCGGGACAAGTTCATGTCCTCTTGACAATTAGGTCAAAATTTCTGAAATGCCGATGGGCAATTTGTGTTTGGCGCCTTTTATCATTGAAGTTATTTAGCTGTGTTATCGCAAAGTGTAACCTTGTTGTCATTTGTGTTTATGTTTGTGTTTTGGACTATTGTCATTTGGATTTATTTGGACTCTTTGTTAAAAGATTGACTCGTTTTCGTTTAAATCGGGACAAGTTCATGTCTCTATGACATTAGGTGTATTTCTGAAATGCGATGGGCCATTGTGTTTGGGCCTTTTATCATTTGAAGTTTATTTAGCTGTGTTAACGCTAAGTGTAAACATGTTAGGTCTTTTCAAACTGGAACAAGTTTGCAACCGCGCAATAGTGTGATTAAATACTTTAAAATGATAACGGGCCAATTAGTGTAAATATTTTATGAGCTTGTTTATTTGCATTGCACACATGTCATGCATACATGCATCATGTTAACCCTTTGTGTCTTAAAAGCCATCATAGACTCCCGTTGGGTTGGGAATTAAGAAAGGTTGGTCAAGGGATCATCAACCAGTATGAGTGAGTCAGTCAACGGGGAACCCCACCTAGATCGATTTGAAGCCAAGGTAGCTGAAATTGCTAAACAGTTGCAAGTTTTGGACCAATATTGTGACCAGTTTGACCGTGCCCCGTATAGCCAATAACAGAGAGACTTGGCAACCAGGACGAAAGGATCATTGGAGAACCTCAAATATCGAGCCCACTTCCTCAGAGATTGCTCCTGCCAGAAACAAAACAACTCTCTCAGCTTGGGTAAACCATTGTCAAGAAAGTGTTTGAAATTTTGAAGATGCAAGGATAATAAGAGTGAAAGGAAGAATGGTGGTTCTACCTCAGAAGTCTGACACAGACTATCCCTGATCACAAATTTCAGTACTTGCCGAAGAAAAACCAGATGGCAGACGCATTGGCGACACTTGCAGCAATTTGGGAAATCCAGAGAATTTGATGATGAGACCACTTGTGTTGACAACTGCAAGCAAGCCATTGTATGAGACAGAAAGGATATCAGATGTGGAAGCCGGTGGCAGGAAGCCTTGGTATTACGATGTTCAGAGGCATCTGGAACACAAAGAATTATCAGCGGAGTAAGCAGAAAAAGATAGAAGATTGAGAAAAAGGCAGTGAGATTACCAGATTTGGGAGTTCACCGAGTTGGTCGACGTAAGCAGATTGAAGCTGCACTTTGCTGGAAAAAGAACTGAACGGTCACCAAGGGAACAGGCAGAAGACCTAACCCAACGGGATAGGAAATACATACATGCATACACGTAACTTGCATTTTTGTTTTGTGTTGTGCTTTTTGCAGATCTCAGAAGAAAACTAGCAGGTGGTCACTAGGGACATATGGCGTCGAAGAACACAATGAGGAGTCTCACCCATCACGAAAAGGGAGTATCTTTTCACTTGTATACTTGTATGCACACGTCTTTATTCTGTTGTTTTGTATTTGCAGGTTTAAAAAAAAAAAAAAAAAGAGAAAGCAGTAAGAATCATAAAATCGAAAAGCGGCGCGAGTACTAAGGACGACGGTAAAGCCACATTGACAGAAGAACTTTGGTCATGCTGAAGACAATGAAGTTGACACTAACAGGGAGGCAGCCTATGCAATTTGCTGTGATTTCTATTTCATGTTTTGCGGAATTTCTAATTTTGTGTTATTTTTGTAGGTGAAAGCAAAGGCGGAGCAAGTTAAGACAGAGGGATTGGTGCTTGGTAATCACAAGAATAAGAGCTAATTCATTAGTGGTGGCAGAGTAAAGAAAGAATTCCTGAGACGCACCTTAATGAATTTATACCAAGTGAATGGCGAATTGAGTACACAATTCCTTTACCCTTAATTATTTCTTTGGCTTTGTTATTTTCTGTTATTTCGTAAGTATGGTCCATACTTTTTGACATCTCATTGCTTCTTCGGTTGTTTTCCCATTATTTTTCATAGACAGGGTCCATGCTTCTTGACCTTTCGTGACTTGTTTTGATATTTTCGTAGACAGAATCTACAACTGTTCGGACCGTTGATGACATGTTGAGGTGGAAGAGATCTACAACTTTTGACGTTTGAGAACTTCTGTTGGTCCTATAAATTCAGCTCGGCATTGCTCTCCTCAACACGATCAGACATATATCCAAAGTAAAAGAGCAAAAAAAAATGGAAGCAACCTCACAGCAACGATTCAAGAAAATTTGTGTCCCTGTGGATCTAACCCTGGCAACAGACCTGAATTCTTGGAAGCTGCTAGAGAATTGGGACAAGTGATGGCCGCTAAAAATATGAATTTAATTTACGGAGGTGGAGTATGGGGAGGATGATGGGAGAAATCTCAAAAGCCGTTCAGGAAGGTGGCGGTCACGTCTTGGGAATCATCCCAAGACCTTTGGCAGACGAAAGGTTAATCGGGCCGACAAATGGAGACGAGCGCATTGTGTCAGGTATGTCTGAACAAATTCATGAAATGATTAATGCTGCAGATGCGTTCATTGCATTACCAGGTAGACTTGGCACATTCGAAGAAATATTTACAGTGGCGTCATGGGCACACCTGAACATTCACCGAAAGCCCATTGGGCTGCTTAATGTTGAGCACTTCTTCGATTTCCTGTTTGTGTTTCTTGCGGAAGCCAAGAGACACGAATTCGTCACCAAATCTGTGGAAGACATTTTCTTGACTGCGGCAAAGCCCGAAGAGTTGATTGACCAGATCCTAGCTTTTGAACCGAAGCTCGACCCCGTTCTCTCCAAGTTGGACTGGACTGATAGTGATCATAGCAAGAAGCGCAGACTGGATATTGATCTGAATCGGTGATGTTCCCTGCTGACCAGGTATTCCCAGGGCCTATTTGAAAGTTTGTGTTTTATTTGAAAAGTTTATATTTTATTTTAATCGTTGAAAAAAAAAAAGAAGAAAGAAAAAATTGAATGAAAAAAAAAAAAAAAAAAGAAAAAAAAAAATGAGTGAGAAAGTCTTTGATAGTTAGACATATGTCCTGTGATGACATTGAATGCTGTAGGGGGAAACCCTAGAAACGATAAGTGCGAGACACGCTCTCTTCCGGTATTCTGAATGGATTGATCTGAGTTAGACTCACGAGCACCTAATTACGGGATCCTAGCAGTAGAAGCCTGAGTGGTTAGCTAGGTGACTAGTTTAAGAGATGATGAATCGGTGAATGACCGTTTGCCTGAGTGTCCACACTTGTTTGCTGATGCTATGATATATGATATGGTTAGAAATCAAGAAAAGTCTCTGAAATGCAAAAAAAAAAAAAAAAAAAAAAAAAAAAAGAAAAAAAAAAAAGAGAAAAAAGGAAGAAGAAAAAGAAAAAAAAAGATACAAAAACCATATCATATTGAATATGCTGAAGTAATCACAGAATGTGATTAAGACATCCAGGTTGGTTAGACCCACTGGTTCGAATCTCTGAGACGAAATCATCAAGTTGGCTTACTTAAGGAATAAGCTGCGAAAGATCTCTGGCACACACACACATGGAGTCTAGCTCAGATCACCCGTTCAGACGATTGGGTCTGAGTATGTCGAGTATTTTGAAGGTTCTTCGATTTCGACGCGAAAGCATCCGTTGAGGACAAAATATGTCTATCTATCAAAGACTATCTCGTGAGAGGTGATGTAATGTGTGAAGTAGAATATCATATCAGCTTGGGGGCGAAGCCCCACATCAGTATCAGTTTGAAGGCGAGGCCTATCTCAACCTGGGGGCGAGGCCCACATCAGTTCATGATCAGCATCAGCCGGGTATGGCATTATGGGGGTGGGGCCCACACCAGTTCAGTATCAGTATATGCCGGGTATGGTATTCTGAGGGCGAAGTCCACATCAGCTCAGTATCTGCCGGGTTTGGCACTCTGGAGGTTGCGGCCCACATCAGTTCAGTATCTGCCGGGTATGTCACTCAGAGGGCGGGGCCCACATCAGTCAGTTTCAGTTTCAGCCGGTTAGGGTCAGCAGCAATCAAAGCCGGGTATGGCATTCTCAGGCAGGGCCCACATCAATTTCAGTTTCTGCCGATATGGCGTTCAGAAGGCGGGCCCATCATCAGTCATATCAGTTTCTGCCGGGAATGGCATTCTGGGGGCGAGGCCCACATTATTTCAGCATCAGTTTTTGCCAGATATGGCACTCCGAGAATGGAGCACAGGTTTAGAACGAACCATCACACCCCATATCAGCATCAGTTGCAGGGGCGAGTCCCAAGGCCGAGGCCTACATCATTATCAGGGCCTACATCAAATCAACATCAGTTTCGGGGGCGAGTCCCAGGGCCGAGGCCTACATCATCATCACATCAGTTGCAGGGGCGAGTCCCAGGGCCGAGGCCTACACCCACATCAGCATTTGCATCAGTTTTTGGGATGAGTCACAGGGCCGAGGCCCACATCAGCATCAGTATCAGGTTTCAGGGATGAGTCCCGGGGTCGAAGCCCCACATCAATATCAGTTTGAAGGCGAGGCCTATCTCCACCTGAGGGCGAGGCCCACATCAGTTTAGTATCAGTTTCGCCAGGTATGGCATTCTAGGGGCGAGGCCCACATCACATCAGTATCAGTATCGTCGGGTACATCACTCCGGGTATGGAGACACAGTATCGGTTTTGCCAGGTACGGCACTTCGGGTATGGAGACACAGTATCAGTTCTGCTGAGTATGGCACTCTGCGGGTTGAGGCCCACATCATAATCAGTCTTTGTTGAGTATGGCACTCTGGGGGCGAGGCTCACATCATTATCAGTCCTTGCCGGGTATGGCACTCTGTGGGTTGAGGCCCATATCACTATCAGACTCTGCCGAGTATGGCACTTCAGGGGCGAGGCCCATATCAGCTTGGGAGCGAGGCTCCACATCTTTATCAGCTTGGGAGCGAGGCTCCACATCATCATCAGCTTGGGGGCGAGGCCCATATCAGCTTGTGAGCGAGGCTCCATATCATATCAGCTTGGGGGCGAAGCCCACATCAACATCAGTTTCGGGGATGAGTCTCAGGGCCGAGCCCCATATCAGTATCAGCTTGGGGGCGAAGCCCACATCAACATCAGTTTGGGGATGAGTCCCAGGGCCGAGGCCCATATCAGCATCAGTTTGGGGGCGAGGCCCATATCAGCATCAGTCGAGGGCCGATGCCCATTTCTGTTTCAGTTTCGGGGATGAGTCCCAGGGCCGAGGCCCACATCAACTTCAGCAGCAATTTTTAGAGATGAGTTACAGGGTCAAGGCCCACGTCAGCTTCAGTATTAGTTTTGGGGGATGAGCCCCATGGTCGAGGCCCACATTTGTTACAATATCAGTTTCGGGGATGAGTCTCAGGGCCGAGGCCTGCAACAGCATCAGTATCAGTTTCGGGGATGAGTCCCAGGGCCGAGGCCTGCAGCAGCATCAGTATCAGTTTGGGGCGATGCCCATATCTATATCAGTTTGGGGCGATGCCCATATCAGTTGGGGCGAGGCCCACATCAGTTTCAGTCTTGGGGGCGAGGCCCACATCAGTATCAGTCTTGGGGCGAGGCCCATATCAGTATCAGCATCAGGGTCGAGGCCCACATCTGTTACAGTATCAGTTTTTGGGGATGAGTCCCAGGCCGAGGCCTACGTCATCATCATATTCTATTTTGGGGATGCGTCCCCGGGCTGAGGCCCATTTTGTCAGCGGTATCGGGATGCGTCCCAGGGTCGAGCCCCCGTTGTCGGTTGCAGTTATTGGGATGCGTCCCAGGATCGTAGACCCACTGCATCATCATATTTCTATTTTGGGGATGCGTCCCCGGGCTGAGGCCCATTTTGTCAGCGGTATTGGGATGCGTCCCAGGGTCGAGGCCCCCGTTGTCGGTTGCAGTTATTGGGATGCGTCCCAGGGTCGTAGACCCACTGCATCATATATTCCATTTTGGGGATGCGTCCCCGGGCCGAGGCCCATTTTGTCAGCGGTATTGGGATGCGTCCCAGGGTCGAGGCCCCCGTTGTCGGTTGCAGTTATTGGGATGCGTCCCAGGGTCGTAGACCCACTGCATCATATATTCCATTTTGGGGATGCGTCCCCGGGCCGATGCCCATTTTGTCAGCGGTATTGGGATGCGTCCCAGGGTCGAGGCCCCCGTTGTCGATTGCAGTTATTGGGATGCGTCCCAAGGTCGTAGACCCACTGCATCATATATTCCATTTTGGGGATGCGTCCCCGGCCGAGGCCCATTTTGTCAGCGGTATTGGGATGCTTCCCAGGGTCGAGGCCCCCGTTGTCGGTTGCAGTTATTGGGATGCCTCCAGGGTCGTAGACCCACTGCATCATATATTCCATTTTGGGGATGCGTCCCCGGGCTGAGGCCCATTTTGCCAGCGGTATTGGTATGCGTCCCAGGGTCGAGGCCCCCGTTGTCGGTTGCAGTTATTGGGATGCGTCCCAGGGTCGTAGACCCACTGCATCATATATTCCATTTTGGGGATGCGTCCCCGGGCTGAGGCCCATTTTGCCAGCGGTATTGGGATGCGTCCCAGGGTCGAGGCCCCCGTTGTCGGTTGCAGTTATTGGGATGCGTCCCAGGGTCGTAGACCCACTGTATCATATATTCCATTTTGGGGATGCGTCCCCGGGCCGAGGCCCATTTTGTCAATTGCAGGTATTGGGATGCGTCCCAGGATCGAGGTCCACTGCATCATCAACTAAGTTCGAAGCAGCAGGTAAGCCAAGTGGCAGCTGGCGAGCCAGGTAAGTAAAAATGCATTGCACGAACTTTGATAGGATTGTCACTGGCACACACTGAACAAATCCCATCAAAGTGGGGGCGACTGTAGGCATTGCATTTTTGCATACCAGCCCAATGATGAGCCTTGTACGGAGGCAGTCTCTTTTATGTCGCGGGAGTCGCGGGAAGCGGTCGTCGGAAGGGCAAAGTCAAAATTGACTTTTTGGTGGATTTTATTCGCTCGTTTTGTTTCGGGTTCGTTGTCGCCTTTTCCATTTCAAAATCATCATTCGCTCGGAACCTTATCCTCGCTTTTTCTCTCGCACCTATTCTCTCTCTCCAATTTTCCACGCCTGTGACCCTTTAACTTCCATGCAAATTAAATTCACCAACCAATTAAATTAATTTGAAAAATTAAACCATTAAAAATTACCAACCAATTAAATAATAATTTTAACAAAATAACAAAATTAAACTAAAATAATTCCCCCACCCAATACCCCCATTTTCGGCCTTACTCATTAAATCTCACAACCCTTCTTTCATTTTTGTTTATTTTATTCCATCAACCACCCACCTTGCCCTTTTCTCTCTCCAATCCCTTTTCACAAATTCGACAAACAAACAAAATAAACAACACACATAAATAATATAATAATCAAAAACACAAAACCAACAATTTCCCTCCATGCCCCACACGGCAAACCCCTCCATTTTTCCAAGCTTCCCACGTTCATATGCCCCACGCCCTAAGCCATAAACAAACACAAGCAAACAATTCTTCTTCATTTTGTCAATCCCACGTGAAGTTGCTTTAACTTTTTTTATCAAACCACAAATTCAATAAATTCAAGATCCACCGAATTCCCCCTTGTCTTTTTCCTCCCCATTTGATCATCATCTAGCACCATCAACGACTCCTTCAATAAATGATCAACCTCCTTTTGCCCACCTAACTTGATCAGCCCCTCAACGCATGAATCACCCTTCATCATGATCATCATCTCACCACTTCATCACCCCAGACGATCATCATCATCACCTTGACAGCCCACGTTACGCCCATTTCTTCTAGCACTGCCAACTCTCCATCATCTTCTCCCTCACGATCACAGCCCCTGGCCACTGCCCTCACTGCTCAAGCTTCATGACCGAATTCACAAAGCCAAGCCATCAGCCAACTCAAGAAAACCCCACATAGACCACCCCCCCAAGCTCTCGGCAAACCACAAAGTAACAGCCCCTTATCTCCTCAACAAACAACAGCCCCTGACTTCCTCCATGAACAACAACGCAGCCCCCCCTAGCACGCCCACTGCAGCCACCTAGCGCGCCCAGCAAACCAAACTAGCTTAGCTCACACAAAAGAACATTGTCAGCAACCTCATCTCACGGCCTGGACACCGTGAACACTAGCCCTGCACCTAGCCACTACACGCATAACACTCAAACGAAACCTCTAGCAACCCTCCATGCATGTTAATTGCTGAGAGCCATGCACCACTGCCGAGATCCCTATCATCATAGACCATTCACGCATAAGGAAAACCCTAGAGCCATCCCTCCAACACCACCAGCACATTGCCGAGACCAAACCAACACCACTGCCGAGCACACCACAATTTCCATGCAAGCCACTGCACTGCCCATGCACCATCAACCCACGTGAAAACAACCCCAGAAATCGTCCCAAAAATCATCCTGAAATCGCAAGTGAAACGGTGAAAACGACGAGTTAAAACTGTGAGAATACAGATAAAACGGTAAACTGTAACCGCGGGTGAAAACAGTGAAAACGGTAGAAACAGCGGATCCGTTGAAAACGGACAAAACAGTGAAAATGGCGAACCCAGACAAACAGCGGAAAAAGCGCATCAGTGAGAACAGTGGAATGATAACCCCTTCCGGCATCGCGGAACGCACTCCCAGACAGCGACTAAAAGGTAAGACCTGAGGGCACATTTGTTACTTTACTGTTACGGACGCGGCGTATTCGGTTGACGTCAGATACGTCTAATCGGGTATGCGAGGTCCTACATTAATAGTGGCCAAGTTACTGGCCCACATGTTTATTTTTGTATTTGTTTGTTATGAAAACTCATTTTCGAAGCATGTAAATTTAAATGTAAGATTTATTTTTATGAATGTGAATTAGGTTGAATTATCATTGTACATGTATGTTAAGTAGTTTTGATTAATATTGCACAAATCACAAACATTACAAGATGACATAAAGTAAGAGACCATTCCGAACCCAAAGGTTTGAGGTCTTCTCTTGCGAGGGGTGAGTGCGCCTTAAATCTCATTTTCCCGGCACACACCGGGTGGCGACTCCATGTTATTTCGTACTTCTCAACTAGGCCGCGAGTCTAGAACAGCGTCGTCGATTTCCTGTTGTCTAGACTGTAGACAACAGGAGCTGGGCGACGCCGTCCTAGGCTCGCGGCCTAGCTGAGAGTAAAATGAATAACAGGGAGTCGCCACCCGGTGTGAATCGGGACAATATTTAAGGCCTCTCACTCCTCGCAGGAGAAGACCTCAAACCGTTGGGTTCGGAATGGTCTCTTACTTTATGTCACTTGTAATTTTTGTGATTTGTGTAATATTACCCAAGTCTACTTAGCATGCATGCTCAAGGGTACTTAGATCTAACTGCTTTCATCCAAATAATTCCATGCAATATAACACAACGAGCACATTGAAATCATTACATTAACATGCATAAATCATTACCCAAACACATCATAAACTAATAACATGCATAAGGACAACCTAAATATGCTTTAATAAATAAATAACAAACTAAACTAAATCATGCTTAAAGTAAACCAACGTTCTAATGGTCTAATCATGCTCAAATACAAATTCGGATGAGACGAGATATATGTATCTTAAGTGGTACGTGGCATTGTATCCCGAGTGCAAACCGCACTACCCGTCCATTCGGAATCGTCTACGAAATTTACGTCCGGGTTTCCATCCGATATACCGCAAGAGAAAACACATATTCCGTTCATCCAGAATACACATCATACAATCTCATGAATATCATAATTAACACATGCGGAATAAACATGTGGCCAAGGAATTTGGCCGTTCTCAATGTAGGACTTCGCATACTCGATTAGACGTATTCGACGTCAACCGAGTACGCCGCGTCCGTAACAGTAAAGTAACAAAGGGTGCCCTCAGGTCTTACCTTTAAGTCGCTGTCCGGGAGTGCGTTCCGCGATGCCGGAAGGGTTATCATTCCATTGTTCTCACTGATGCGCTTTTTCCGCTGTTTTACTCGGTTCGCCGTTTTCACAATTTTCGTCCGTTTTCAACGGATTTGATGTTTCCACTGTTTCCACAGGTTCACTGTTTCTGCTGTTTTCTCCGCTTTCAACAGGTCTGTTGTTTTCGCTATTTTCACTGTTTTCGCCCGCGGTTACAGTTTACCATTTTTTCCGTTTTCTCACTGTTCCGACTCAAATTTTCTTCCTCTCTCTTAAATTATCCTTACGTCAATTTTGATCGCGATTTTGACCACGTTTTCACGTGTGCATTTCTCATGCAAATGGACCATCAATTACAGGTGTTCGGTTAAGGTTTCAAGGAATTATTTTGGCTTGGTTTTGGGACGGTTTTTACGTGAGTTTGGAGGGTTATTCTTATGCATGTGAGGGGTCGGTTTCTGGTTTGTGGAGTTGGTTCACGGGCTCGGCATTACGGTGCATGGGCAGTGAGGATGGCTGAATGGGCGTGACTTGTGAGGGAGATAAGGGGCTGTTTTTTTGTTCTTCAAATGCTTAAGTGTTTTATCAATGAATGCTAGCTCCTTCAAGGTAAGAAAATGGTGGTTTATATAGGAAAACAAAGTGTGCATTAATTGGGTTGGCAAGTGATGTCAAAGGAAATAAATTAGGTTAGCAAACTTTGTTTGAAAAATGGTGAAAGGTTGGTGTAATAGTGGTGGCTTTGTTTGAAAAATGGTGAAAGGTTGGTGTAATTGATGGCTTTGTTTGAAAAATGGTGAAAGGTTGGTGTAATTGATGGCTTTGTTGAAAAAATGGTGATAATTGTGTTGAAAATAACTAAAGGAAGGCTATAAGGTCATGGGCGTGGGGTATGATGCATTTAATGTCTTGGAAAATTGGTGTCAAGGTAAAAGTGAGGTTAAAGGTGGGAATTGGAAGGGTTTGCGGTGATTCTGGGCCAAGGAACTGCCTCAAAACGAAGATCCGACAAGCGAACTGAGAGCGAACTTAGCGAAATGATTTCAAAATATATTATCTCTTGACTTAACCTTTCCTTCGACCATTTTCCGCGAACTCCACGACTAAAAGGCGGTGCCTCCTTATAAGACTCCTCATCGGCATGTGAACCTTCCCTTGCCGAGCATCCCCTTTACTGAAACCCTTCACCAGACCAGAACCCTTAACCATCACGCACAGCTCACTACATTGCCGAGACTCCCATGCAATACCGAGCCACCTACACAGCCATTTGTCTTCATGTAGCCGAACCTTCACTGCCAATACACACAGACCGAGCACCTCCGAGCCGAGCACCTCATCCCCTAACATGAAAGTAACCACTGAATTCATGATAACAGCCCCCTCACTGCCCATGCACCGTAATGCCGAGCCCGTGAACCAACTCCACAAACCAGAAACCGACCCCTCACATGCATAAGAATAACCCTCCAAACTCACGTAAAAACCGTCCCAAAACCAAGCCAAAATAATTCCTTGAAACCTTAACCGAACACCTGTAATTGATGGTCCATTTGCATGAGAAATGCACACGTGAAAACGTGGTCAAAATCGCGATCAAAATTGACGTAAGGATAATTTAAGAGAGAGGAAGAGAATTTGAGTCGGAACAGTGAGAAAACGGAAAAAATGGTAAACTGTAACCGCGGGCGAAAACAGTGAAAATAGCGAAAACAACAGACCTGTTGAAAGCGGAGAAAACAGCAGAAACAGTGAACCTGTGGAAACAGTGGAAACATCAAATCCGTTGAAAACGGACGAAAATTGTGAAAACGGCGAACCGAGTAAAACAGCGGAAAAAGCGCATCAGTGAGAACAATGGAATGATAACCCTTCCGGCACCGCGGAACGCACTCCCGGACAGCGACTAAAAGGTAAGACCTGAGGGCACCCTTTGTTACTTTACTGTTACGGACGCGGCGTACTCGGTTGACGTCGAATACGTCTAATCGGGTATGCGAAGTCCTACATTGAGAACGGCCAAATTCCTTGGCCACATGTTTATTCCGCATGTGTTAATTTATGATATTCATGAGATTGTATGATGTGTATTCTGGATGAACGGAATATGTGTTTTCTCTTGCGGTATATCGGATGGAAACCCGGACGTAAATTTCGTAGACGATTCCGAATGGACGGTAGTGCGGTTTGCACTCGGGATACAATGCCACGTACCACTTAAGATACATATATCTCGTCTCATCCGAATTTGTATTTGAGCATGATTAGACCATTAGAACGTTGGTTTACTTTAAGCATGATTTAGTTTAGTTTGTTATTTATTTATTAAAGCATATTTAGGTTGTCCTTTATGCATGTTATTAGTTTATGATGTGTTTGGGTAATGATTTATGCATGTTAATGTAATGATTCAATGTGCTCGTTGTGTTATATTGCATGGAATTATTTGGATGAAAGCATGTTAGATCTAAGTACCCTTGAGCATGCATGCTAAGTAGACTTGGTTAATATTACACAAATCACAAACATTACAAGTGACATAAAGTAAGAGACCATTCCGAACCCAACGGTTTGAGGTCTTCTCCTGCGAGGAGTGAGTGCGGCCTTAAATCTTTGTCCCGGTTCACACCGGGTGGCGACTCCATGTTATTTCATACTTCTCAGCTAGGCCGCGAGCCTAGGACGGCGTCGCCCAGCTCCTGTTGTCTACAGTCTGGCGACTCCACTGGGGATATAGAGAATTGGTTCCGAAATGATGTCTTGTAATATTTGTGATTTGTGTTTTAATTAATCATGACTACTGTGTTTATGCATGTGTTTTAGACTGTTGTCATTTGTGTTTATGTTTGTGTCTTGGACTGTCGTCATTTGGATTTATTTGGACTCTTTGTTAAAAGATATGAACTCGTTGTCGTCTAAATCGGGACAAGTTCATGTCCTTTTGACAATTAGGCCAAAATTTCTGAAATGCCGATGGGCCAATTTGTGTTTGGGCCTTTTATCATTTAAAGTTATTTAGCCGTGTTATCGCAAAAGTGTAAACCTGTTAGGCCTTTTCAAACTGGAATAAGTTTGCACCGCGCAATGATGTGATTGAATACTTTAAAATGATAACAGGCCAATTAGTGTGAATCATTTTATGAGTTTATTTATTTCTGTACATCATACATCATATGTCATGCATACATGCATCATGTTAACCATTTGTGTCTTAGAAGCCATAGTAGACTCCTGTTGGGTTGGGAAAGAAGGAAGATTTGTCAAAGAACCGTCAAATAGTATGAGTGAGTCAGCTGACGAAGAATCCCGTCTAGATCAGTTAGAAGCCAAGATAGCTAAGATTGTTGAGTAGTTGCGAGTCCTGAACAATGATGTGACCAGTTTCACCGTGCCATGTACAGCTAGTAATAGAGACTTGTGCAACCAGAATGAAAGGATCAAACATACTTCCTCAGAGATCACCCCTATCAGAAACAGACAATTCTCCAGCCTGGGTAAACTTTTGTCAAAAGTGTTTGAAAAATTGAAGATGCAAGGAGAATGAGAGTTAAAGGAAGAATGGTTGACGCCATACCTGTTCTACCTCTGGCACAGACTATCCCTGATTGCAAATTTCAGCACATGCCAAAGAAAATCAGATGATGTTGATGCATTGGCGACACCAGCCGCGACTGGGGAAAATCCATATAAATCGATGATGAGACTACTTTTGATGACAACTGCAAGCAATCAATTGTATGAGACAGAAAGGATATTGGATGTGGAAGTCGATGACAGGAAGCCTTGGCATCACGATATTCAGAGGTAATTCTCAGAAGAAGTAAGCAGAAAAGATGAGATAGCCATTCAGAGACTGGGAAATGGAGCAGTGAGACTGTCGGATTTGGAAGAGAATGAGTTCACCGAGCCAATCAATGTTGACAGATTGAAGCTGTGTTTTGCCTGAAGGATAGAAGACTGAATAGTCACCTGTAGAAGACCTAACCCAACGGGATAGGAAATTCATCCATGCATACACGTAACTTGCATCCTTTGTTTTGTGTTTTGTTGTTACAGATTTCAAAAGAGAACCCGCAGGGGGCGACCAAGGATATATGGCGTCAAGGAACACAATGAGGATTCAACCCATCACAAAAAGGGAGTATCTCTTCACTTGCATACTTACATGCCCACGTATTTATTCTGTTGTTTTGTATTTACAGGTTTAAAGAAAAAAAAAAAGAGAAAGAAAAGAAAAGAAAGCAGTAAGAATCAGAAAATCGAAAAACGGCGCGAGTACTAAGGACGACGGTGAAGCCACATTGACAGAAGAATTTCGGTCATGTCTGGCTCAAGATGATGAAATTAATGCTGAAAGGGAAGCAACCTATGCAATTTGCTGTGATTTCTGTTTTGTGTTTTCTGGAATTTCTAATTTTGTGTTATTTTTGCAGGAAAAAGCAAAGGCGGAGCAAGGAAAGCAGCAAAGATCAAAAGCGGCAAGCACTAAAGACGAGGTGATGCCACACTGACAGAAGAACTTTGATCATGTCTGGCTGAAGACAATGAAGTTGACACTAACAGGGAGGCAGCCTATGTGAAAGCAAAGGCGGAGTATGTTAAGACATAAGGATTGGTGTTTGGTAATCACAAAAATGGGAGCTAATACATTAATAGTGGCCAAGTTACTGGCCCACATGTTTATTTTTGTATTTGTTATGTTATGAAAACTCATTTTCGAAGCATGTAAATTTAAATGTAAGATTTATTTTTATGAATGTGAATTAGGTTGAATTATCATTGTACATGTATGTTAAGTAGTTTTGATTAATATTGCACAAATCACAAACATTACAAGATGACATAAAGTAAGAGACCATTCCGAACCCAAAGGTTTGAGGTCTTCTCTTGCGAGGGGTGAGTGCGGCCTTAAATCTCATTTTCCCGGCTCACACCGGGTGGCGACTCCATGTTATTTCGTACTTCTCAACTAGGCCGCGAGTCTAGAACAGCGTCGTCGATTTCCTGTTGTCTACAGTCTGGCGACTCCACTGGACGACGCTGTTCCGACCTCGCGGCCCGGTCGGGATTTCGAAATAACATGGAGTCGCCACCCGGTGTGAACCGGGAAAATGAGATTTAAGGCCGCACTCACCCCTCGCAAGGGAAGACCTCAAACCGTTGGGTTCGGAATGGTCCCTTACTTATGTCATTTGTAATAAATGGATTTGTGCAATATTAACCAAGTCTACACAACATGCTCAAGAACAATCTATTAATCATGCATAAAACAACATCATGTTAAACAACCTAATCATGCATAGGAAAATAAATATCATGCTAAACGACTACATCATGCTTAGAAACAACCACTAATCATGCATAAAACTATAACATATTAACATCCTAATCATGCATAGAAAAATAAATATCATACTAAACAATTAAATCATGCTCAAACACAAGTTTGGATAAAAGAAAATACGTGTGTCTTTCGAGTGGTACGTGGAATTGTATCCCGAGTGCAAACCGCACTAACCCTCCATTCGGATTCGGCTACGGAATTTATGTCCGAGTTTCCATCCGATATACCACAAGAAATAACACATATTTCATTCACCCCAAAATCACATCATACACTAATTCATCATTTCATGTAAACTAATTCTAATAACATGCTTAAATAACTATTCTAAGTCATTATTTCATGTGAGCCAATTCCAACAACATGCCAAGTTAACTACTCATGCTAAAATACCATAAAATGCATTTTTAAATTATTATTTTATGTGAGAAAATTTTGTATTATAAACCCTCAGGTCTAACATTTTTTGTCGTTGCTCGGAGACACGTTACACGACCGTCGGAAAGGCTAAATCACCACGATCACACCGGTTCGCTGCTTTGATATTTTCCTTCGCTGTTTCGCTCTTTTACTTGCTGTTTTCACTTCGTTTTGATGCCGTTTTGCTGCCGTATCGCTGCCGTGTTTAGGCCACTGGTTTGTGGTGGATTAGGGGACTGTTTTGGTTAATTTGGAGGGGTATCGGACTGCCGTTTGCCCGGTTTCTCGAAGGTTTATAAGTACAGTTTTTTATTCACTGTTTTGGCGAATTGGGGACTGTTTGGGGTGTGTTTGAGCTGCTGTTTTGGGCAAATTTCAGAGGGTTAATAAGGCAGTTTGTTCACTGGTTTGGGGGCTGAAATAAGGGTGATTTGGGTGCAAGTTTCAGGGGTTAAATGGAGGCTAATTTACGTGAACTGTAGAGGGTGATTGGGGGCTGTTTGGGCGTGTTTCTTGGGCTGAATGGAGGGCTGTCTTGGGCGTGACAAGGGCAGTGAGGATGGCTGAATGGGCGTGACTTGTGAGGGAGATAAGGGGCTGTTTTGGGCAAATTTCAGAGGGTTAATAAGGCAGTTTGTTCACTGGTTTGGGGGCTGAAATAAGGGTGAAATGGGTGCAAGTTTCAGGGGTTAAATGGAGGCTAATTTACGTGAACTGTAGAGGGTGATTGGGGGCTGTTTGGGCGTGTTTCTTGGGCTGAATGGAGGGCTGTCTTGGGCGTGACAAGGGCAGTGAGGATGGCTGAATGGGCGTGACTTGTGAGGGAGATAAGGGGCTGTTTTTTTTGTTCTTCAAATGCTTAAGTGTTTTATCAATGAATGCTAGCTCCTTCAAGGTAAGAAAATGGTGGTTTATATAGGAAAACAAAGTGTGCATTAATTGGGTTGGCAAGTGATGTCAAAGGAAATAAATTAGGTTAGCAAACTTTGTTTGAAAAATGGTGAAAGGTTGGTGTAATAGTGGTGGCTTTGTTTGAAAAATGGTGAAAGGTTGGTGTAATTGATGGCTTTGTTTGAAAAATGGTGAAAGGTTGGTGTAATTGATGGCTTTGTTGAAAAAATGGTGATAATTGTGTTGAAAATAACTAAAGGAAGGCTATAAGGTCATGGGCGTGGGGTATGATGCATTTAATGTCTTGGAAAATTGGTGTCAAGGTAAAAGTGAGTTAAAGGTGGGAATTGGAAGGGTTTGCGGTGATTCTGGGCCAAGGAACTGCCTCAAAACGAAGATCCGACAAGCGAACTGAGAGCGAACGGAGGCAGTCTCTTTTATGTCGCGGGAGTCGCGGGAAGCGGTCGTCGGAAGGGCAAAGTCAAAATTGACTTTTTGGTGGATTTTATTCGCTCGTTTTGTTTCGGGTTCGTTGTCGCCTTTTCCATTTCAAAATCATCATTCGCTCGGAACCTTATCCTCGCTTTTTCTCGCACCTATTCTCTCTCTCCTACATTTTCCACGCCTGTGACCCTTTACTTCCATGCAAATTAAAATTCACCAACCAATTAAATAATTTGAACTAAATTAAACCATTAAAAAACCACCAACCAATTAAATAATAATTTTAACAAATAACAAAATTAAACTAAAATAATTCCCCCACCCAATACCCCCTTTTCGGCCTTACTCATTAAATCTCACAACCCTTCTTTCATTTTTTTTGTTTTTTATTCCATCAACCACCCACCTTGCCCTTTTCTCTCTCCAATCCCTTTTCACAAATTCGACAAACAAACAAAATAAACAACACACACATAAATAATATAATAATCAAAACACAAAACCAACAATTTCCCCCTCCATGCCCCACACGGCAAACCCCTCCATTTTTCCAAGCTTCCCACGTTCATATGCCCCACGCCCTAAGCCATAAACAAACACAAGCAAACAATTCTTCTTCATTTTGTCAATCCCACGTGAAGTTGCTTTAACCTTTTTATCAAACCACAAATTCAATAAATTCAAGATCCACCGAATTCCCCCTTGTCTTTTTTCCCCCATTTGATCATCATCTAGCACCATCAACGACTCCTTCAATAAATGATCAACCTCCTTTTGCCCACCTAACTTGATCAGCCCCTCAACGCATGAATCACCCTTCATCATGATCATCATCTCACCACTTCATCACCCCAGACGATCATCATCATCACCTTGACAGCCCACGTTACGCCCATTTCTTCTAGCACTGCCAACTCTCCATCATCTTCTCCCTCACGATCACAGCCCCTGGCCACTGCCCTCACTGCTCAAGCTTCATGACCGAATTCACAAAGCCAAGCCATCAGCCAACTCAAGAAACCCCACATAGACCACCCCCAAGCTCTCGGCAAACCACAAAGTAACAGCCCCTTATCTCCTCAACAAACAACAGCCCCTGACTTCCTCCATGAACAACAACGCAGCCCCCCCTAGCACGCCCACTGCAGCCACCTAGCGCGCCCAGCAAACCAACTAGCTTAGCTCACACAAAAGAACATTGTCAGCAACCTCATCTCACGGCCTGGACACCGTGAACACTAGCCCTGCACCTAGCCACTACACGCATAACACTCAAACGAAACCTCTAGCAACCCTCCATGCATGTTAATTGCTGAGAGCCATGCACCACTGCCGAGAATCCCTATCATCATAGACCATTCACGCATAAGGAAAACCCTAGAGCCATCCCTCCAACACCAGCACATTGCCGAGACCAAACCAACACCACTGCCGAGCACACCACAATTTCCATGCAAGCCACTGCACTGCCCATGCACCATCAAACCCACGTGAAAACAACCCCAGAAATCGTCCCAAAAATCATCCTGAAATCGCAAGTGAAACGGTGAAAACGACGAGTTAAAACTGTGAGAATACAGATAAAACGGTAAAACTGTAACCGCGGGTGAAAACAGTGAAAACGGTAGAAACAGCGGATCCGTTGAAACGGACAAAACAGTGAAAATGGCGAACCCAGACAAACAGCGGAAAAAAAAAGCGCATCAGTGAGAACAGTGGAATGATAACCCCTTCCGGCATCGCGGAACGCACTCCCAGACAGCGACTAAAAGGTAAGACCTGAGGGCACCATTTGTTACTTTACTGTTACGGACGCGGCGTATTCGGTTGACGTCAGATACGTCTAATCGGGTATGCGAGGTCCTACATTAATAGTGGCCAAGTTACTGGCCCACATGTTTATTTTTGTATTTGTTATGTTATGAAAACTCATTTTCGAAGCATGTAAATTTAAATGTAAGATTTATTTTTATGAATGTGAATTAGGTTGAATTATCATTGTACATGTATGTTAAGTAGTTTTGATTAATATTGCACAAATCACAAACATTACAAGATGACATAAAGTAAGAGACCATTCCGAACCCAAAGGTTTGAGGTCTTCTCTTGCGAGGGGTGAGTGCGGCCTTAAATCTCATTTTCCCGGCTCACACCGGGTGGCGACTCCATGTTATTTCGTACTTCTCAACTAGGCCGCGAGTCTAGAACAGCGTCGTCGGATTGTAGACAACAAGAGCTGGGCGACGCCGTCCTAGGCTCGCGGCCTAGCTGAGAAGTATGAAATAACATGGAGTCGCCACCCGGTGTGAACCGGGACAAAGATTTAAGGCCGCACTCACTCCTCGCAGGAGAAGACCTCAAACCGTTGGGTTCGGAATGGTCTCTACTTTATGTCACTTGTAATGTTTGTGATTTGTGTAATATTAACCAAGTCTACTTAGCATGCATGCTCAAGGGTACTTAGATCTAACATGGCTTTCATCCAAATAATTCCATGCAATATAACACAACGAGCACATTGAATCATTACATTAACATGCATAAATCATTACCAAACAACATCATAAACTAATAACATGCATAAAGGACAACCTAAATATGCTTTAATAAATAAATAACAAACTAAACTAAATCATGCTAAAGTAAACCAACGTTCTAATGGTCTAATCATGCTCAAATACAAATTCGGATGAGACGAGAATATATGTATCGTAAGTGGTACGTGGCATTGTATCCCGAGTGCAAACCGCACTACCGTCCATTCGGAATCGTCTACGAAATTTACGTCCGGGTTTCCATCCG
This sequence comes from Zanthoxylum bungeanum, assembly GCA_019454045.1. Lineage (NCBI taxonomy): Eukaryota > Viridiplantae > Streptophyta > Magnoliopsida > Sapindales > Rutaceae > Zanthoxylum > Zanthoxylum bungeanum. The sequence continues at coordinate 4,400 of SKCR01007603.1, read as the reverse complement.
ATATACCGCAAGAGAAAACACATATTCCGTTCATCCAGAATACACATCATACAATCTCATGAATATCATAAATTAACACATGCGGAATAAACATGTGGCCAAGGGTCGAGGCCCCCGTTGTCGGTTGCAGTTATTGGGATGCGTCCCTGGGTCGTAGACCCACTGCATCATATATTCCATTTTGGGGATGCGTCCCCGGGCTGAGGCCCATTTTGTCAGCGGTATTGGGATGCGTCCCAGGGTCGAGGCCCCCGTTGTCGGTTGCAGTTATTGGGATGCGTCCCAGGGTCGTAGACCCACTGCATCATATTCCATTTTGGGGATGCGTCCCCGGGCTGAGGCCCAATTTGTCAGCGGTATTGGGATGCGTCCCAGGGTCGAGGCCCCCGTTGCCGGTTGCAGTTATTGGGATGCGTCCCAGGGTCGTAGACCCACTGCATCATATATTCTATTTTGGGGATGCGTCCCCGGGCCGAGGCCCAATTTGTCAGCGGTATTGGGATGCGTCCCAGGGTCGAGGCCCCCGTTGTCGGTTGTAGTTATTGGGATGCGTCCCATGGTCGTAGACCCACTGCATCATATATTCTATTTTGGGGATGCGTCCTCGGGCCGAGGCCCATTTTGTCAGTTGCAGGTATTGGGATGCGTCCCAGGATCGAGGTCCACTGCATCGTCAACTAAGTTCGAAGCAGCAGGTAAGCCAAGTGGCAGCTGGCGAGCCAGGTAAGTAAAAATGCATTGCACGAACTTTGATAGGATTGTCACTGGCACACACTGAACAAATCCCATCAAAGTGGGGGCGACTGTAGGCATTGCATTTTTGCATACCAGCCCAATGATGAGCCTTGTACGGAGGCAGTCTCTTTTATGTGCGGGAGTCGCGGAAGCGGTCGTCGGAAGGGCAAAGTCAAGAATTGACTTTTTGGTGGATTTTATTCGCTCGTTTTTTTCGGTTTCGTTGTCGCCTTTTCCATTTCAAAATCATCATTCGCTCGGAACCTTATCCTCGCTTTTTCTCGCACCTATTCTCTCTCTCTCCAATTTTCCATGCTCGTGACCCTTCAACTTCCATTCATCAACCACTTAAATTAATTTGAATTAAATTAAATCATTAAATTAAACAACAAATTAAAATAACAATTTTAACAAATAATTAAAACAAAAAATTAAACAATTTCACAAACCAAATTAATTTCCCCCACACCCAAAATTCGGCCATCACTCTCCATTTCTTTTTTTATTTTATTTTATTTTCAAAACAAATAATCCCACCCACTTCCTAACAAGCCAAAATACTAAATTCCAACAACAATCCCTTCCTTCAAGCCTTTCACGTGAATGCCACCTTTGCTTTTCTTTTTTTATTTTTATGTGCCCCTCCATTGGCCAGCAAACAAATCATATACCATTGTCTTCAAGCCCATTGATCATACTCCATTTGTCAACAAATTTCCTCATTTCTTCTTCAGGCCCCACGCCATGTGCCCTTCACAAGAAAATATTCATCACTTTTCATTTTTGTCAAAGAGGCCATGTGATCACCGAATTTTATCTTGTTTTTTTGCCTCATCAAACCCTTTGATCACGCCAATCATCAATCTCTTCATCAATCATCTTCTATACACCCTTCACGGCGAACCTCTGAAACAGCCACTTCACGCGTACAAGCTCACTCATTCACACTCAATTCACTGCCCTGATCAACCCACACTCACTTAACAAACAACACGCCAAGAGCCCTCCTCAATCAGTCCTCTACTGCACCACACTCAATCAAAAAAGACAACACCAAAAATCATCACGGCAAAACAATCCTCGTCACCAGACCTAGCACCATGAACGCACCAGCCTTCTGCACATAGCCTTCATCAACAAAACAAGACAACAACTCCTTCACTGCCCAAAACTCCAGAAGCACACTGCCAGCAACCCATGAAACCGTGACTGCATCACACATCCGAGCACTGCAGCCCCCTGACCGAGCATGCTTCACGCCCTTCAGACCTTCACTGTCCACGTGAGGACAACCCTAGCACACAAGAACACCACGTTGACACTGATCAGCCCCATTTGACTGACCTTGCTCTCTCTTTCCCTCTGACCTGGAACCAAACTCATCAAACAGCAGCTAACGTACCCAGTACCTCACCACGCCAAATAAAGCAATCCACGCCAAAGTGCCCTTCTTCAACCTCTCCTCACAGCTCCCTTCAACGCACAAAGGAACCTTCCATCCACATCCTCACATCATCAACTCCGTTCAACGCACAAAGCCACGTTCATCACATATTCACGCACAGCTCCTCAACACGTGAGCCATAGTCACGCTTAGCTACTCCACACCACTATCACACATACAAACCAGTGAGCCGAGTACCTGATGTGCACTGCCTCACTGCCATGTGAACCTTCCCTTGCCGAGCATCCCCTTTACTGAAACCCTTCACCAGACCAGAACCCTTAACCATCACGCACAGCTCACTACATTGCCGAGACTCCCATGCAATACCAAGCCATCTACACAGCCATTTGTCTTCATGTAGCCGAACCTTCACTGCCAACACACACAGACCGAGCACCTCCGAGCCGAGCACCTCATCCCCTAACATGAAAGTAACCACTGAATTCATGATAACAGCCCCCCTCACTCTCCATGAACCAAGCCTCCATGCACACGTGAAACAAGCTCTCCAAACTGCCCTGAAACCGAGCCCATAATAACCCACAAATGAGCCTCCATGCATACGTGAAAAATCATCCAAAAAACAACGGCCAAATAATCCAAGAGAGAGAATGAAAATTTGAGTTGAAAAAAAACAGAGAAAATGGTAAACGAAAACTGCGAGTGAAAACAGAGAAAACAGTGAAAACGGCAGAAACAGCGGATCCGTTGAAAACGGATAAAACATTGAAAACGGCGAACCCGGACAAAACAGCGGAAAAATCGCATCAGTGAGAACAGTGGAATGATAACCCCTTCCGGCACCGCAGAACGCACTCCCGGACAGCGACTAAAAGGTAAGACCTGAGGGCACTCTTTGTTACTTTACTGTTACAGACGCGGCGTATTCGGTTGACGTCAGATACGTCTAATCGGGTATGCGAGGTCCTACATTAATAGTGGCCAAGTTACTGGCCCACATGTTTATTTTTGTATTTGTTATGTTATGAAAACTCATTTTCGAAGCATGTAAATTTAAATGTAAGATTTATTTTTTATGAATGTGAATTAGGTTGAATTATCATTGTACATGTATGTTAAGTAGTTTTGATTAATATTGCACAAATCACAAACATTACAAGATGACATAAAGTAAGAGACCATTCCGAACCCAAAGGTTTGAGGTCTTCTCTTGCGAGGGGTGAGTGCGGCCTTAAATCTCATTTTCCCGGCCGGCTCACACGGGTGGCGACTCCATGTTATTTCGTACTTCTCAACTAGGCCGCGAGTCTAGAACAGCGTCGTCGATTTCCTGTGTCTACAGTCTGGCGACTCCACTGGGGATATAGAGAATCGGCTCCGAAATGATATCTTGTAATGTTTGTGATTTGTGTTTAATTAATCATGACTACTGTGTTTATGCCTGTGTTTTAGACTGTTGTCATTTGTGTTTATGTTTGTGTTTTGGACTATTGTCATTTGGATTTATTTGGACTCTTTGTTAAAAGATATGAACTCGTTTTCGTTTAAATCGGGACAAGTTCATGTCCTCTTGACAATTAGGTCAAAATTTCTGAAATGCCGATGGGCCAATTTGTGTTTGGGCCTTTTATCATTTGAAGTTATTTAGCTGTGTTATCGCAAAAGTGTAAACCTGTTGTCATTTGTGTTTATGTTTGTGTTTTGGACTATTGTCATTTGGATTTATTTGGACTCTTTGTTAAAAGATATGAACTCGTTTTCGTTTAAATCGGGACAAGTTCATGTCCTCTTGACAATTAGGTCAAAATTTCTGAAATGCCGATGGGCCAATTTGTGTTTGGGCCTTTTATCATTTGAAGTTATTTTGCTGTGTTATCGCTAAAGTGTAAACATGTTAGGTCTTTTCAAACTGGAACAAGTTTGCACCGCGCAATAGTGTGATTAAATACTTTAAAATGATAACGGGCCAATTAGTGTAATATTTTATGAGCTTGTTTATTTGCATTGCACACATGTCATGCATACATGCATCATGTTAACCCTTTGTGTCTTAAAAGCCATCATAGACTCCCGTTGGGTTGGGAATTAAGAAAGGTTGGTCAAGGGATCATCAACCAGTATGAGTGAGTCAGTCAACGGGGACCCCACCTAGATCGATTTGAAGCCAAGGTAGCTGAAATTGCTAAACAGTTGCAAGTTTTGACCAATATTGTGACCAGTTTGACCGGTGCCCCGTATAGCCAATAACAGAGACTTG
>SKCR01007602.1:0-24329 GCA_019454045.1 Zanthoxylum bungeanum | reverse complement strand
AATCCTTTAACTGATTAAGTTAAAGACTATACACTACAAGAAAAAAGGCCTTTACTGACACTAAGGTTAGTGACACTAGGCTAAAAGTGTCAGAAACGACGTGTAAATGGGCCTATTTCCGTGTTTTTCACTTAAATATCAATAATTACTGACACTATGGTATCAGCGATTTTAGTGTCAGTAATTACTATTACAATAGTATCAGTAAGAAATAAAAAAAAAAAAAAAAACGCGTAGTCGTCTGGAGTCGAACCAACACCTCGCGGAAGTGACGTTTTTCGCATATATTACTGACACTAGAGTATCAGTAAATTTAGTGTCAGTAATTAATGATACCTTAGTATCAGTAAAAAAAATAAAAAAAAAAATTATTTCCTTAAGTCTGCTGGGACTCGAATTGTAACCATTGATATAAATTTTTTTTTATTGTAAGGCTTTACCACTGGGCCAAATCGTGACTTTTGTTCCTTAAACCGCGGTTTATAAAAATATATATGTATTTATCGGGTCAAAACCTGAACCGTAGTTACCAAATCAATCTTAGTAATTTAGGGTTTCTCTCACACACGCACGCATAACACATATACACACACAGTCACAGTAAGAAGCAGAACAGATAGACACGAAAAATAGAGAAAAAGAAGGCAGAAGCTGAGAAATTAGAGAGTGACCGAGAAGAGAGATTAGGTCGAGAAAGAGAGAAGAAGGACGAAAGAAATGAGAGGGACGAGAGATAGAATAGAAGCAGTGAAGGGAATAACAGGAGCTGCGCTAAGAGAGAGAGGCCGATTGACAGTGATGAAAGAAGACAGAACAAAGAAGATGATGAGGGAGTTTGGGCTTGCGATTTTGATTTTGATCATGAGTGCTAATGGTAAGTACACTATGACTGAATTCTTGAATTTTTATTGAATTGGATAAATTTGGGTTTTAGGGTAAATTTCCAAATTGACTCAAGAATGATGATGATGGGTATATTAAGTAAACCAGAAACTGATTTTAGCCTTGAACATTGAAAGAAATTAACCGGATTAAAAGAATGGTACGATTGGGGGAAAATTTGGTAGAACCCTAGAAACTGGATTTTCGTATAAGTGTTTATGAATGGGTTACATGAGTTATTGAAATCTGGAAATAAGTTAAAATGAAATTCTGGAAATGTGTGAATGTGTATGCGTATTGCAGTAGTAATAGAAGTAATGAGGGTAGTAGAAACAGAAATGGCATCAGTAGTAATGAAGATGATAGTAGCAGTAGAGATTGGTTGAAATTGCAGTAGAGGTATATGTGTAGGCACAGAACCTGGATATGGAATTATTGAATTAATGTCCTTAGATGCAAGTTTTAGTAATGGCTATATATTTAGTTTGAGTATAAACTTGTGGTTACTAGACATGGGAATGAAATCAGTGTGTTAGCCTGATTTAAGAATGTTTGTAAGTATAAGTAGTTGCTGAAACAAGCCTTAGTAGTGTGATGATACATCAGTAGTGAGTATGAATTGGTTGTGTGCATCCTGAACTAGAAACCAAATTCTGATTTTAGCCTTTGACGTCAGACCCTGGTTAGGGGCTTTGAGTATGGTAACAGACCTTAATTCAGCCTTAGAACAGCCTTTGAGCAGAGCCTCAGACATGAGCACCTGAAATTAACTTATAGTTGGCTTCAGATCAGCCCTTACTTATAGAGTAGTTTCAGAAATCAGGCCCTGCAATGACACTGAGTCAGAACCTAGAAAGTCAGACCTTGTCTAGTGAGGCTCGGTCAGCCCCTGAAATAGTAAACTGGAGTCAGACTCTTCCCTAAGACTCTGTCAACCCCTGAAATTGTCACACCGGATCAGACCCTGCCTTATACATCCGACCAGCCACTGATGGTTATGAAACTAAGTCAGAACCTGATCAGAAGGTAATTCCAGCTCCTGAAACAGTCTGTCCGAGTCTGACTTAGCATAGTAGAACCTAATTAGCCCCTGCAACATGAAAATAAATTGAAGGTTATTAATTTATGAGTGTATGCATGTATCAGTGTAGTAGTAAAAGCATATGATGCATAAAGAAGAGTAAGCATTAGTATGATGAGAATGAATGAAAGAATAATGCATTGTGCATATATGTTGTATGATCTTTCCAGAACTGAAGATGAGAATGATTTAGCGAGTACAGATGCAAGTTTCTGTAGTGATTAATGCATGGTGGCTTGGACATGAAATGCACTTAGGCATGGATTGATGTAATTTTAGTAGCGTGTATGTATTAAGTTTGAGCATGATGAATAAGCATATAGAACATAAGAAAAATGAAGAAGAAAGCATAAGAGGTGTGTGTTATTGATTTGTTTGTTTTGGTGATTATGTAGCGGTATGAAAGATACAACTTGTTATTATGGATGCCATTTGGTTTTTTATATGCATGCTCTTAGGTTGTTGGTATGGTTATTGTCAATAAGTGCTTTATGTGACAAAAATTAGATTAGGGTTATATTTTGTATTTTTATTTGGATGTATTTAATGTTTTTATTTATGAAGATATCGATTTTTTTTGGAAGTCCATCTAATTCTTAACATTTGGTTTATAATTTCAGATTTTGTGCCAGATATCATATTGTTGGGGGATTGTTGCAGGCTTCTCAACAAGTATCATGAATTTTGGTAGGGGCATGACATTTTGATGGGACTTTAAGAGTAGTTTTTGAAATATATATATGTTAATTTAAAGATTGTCTATGGAGTTTTTGTATTCATCATGTGATACTGTTGAATTGATTAATACGATTAATCTATTATATTGCGAATTTTATATAAATGTAATTTTTTAGTTTTTTATTTCATTGAGTTGGTATATATATATATATATATTATATATTATATATATATATATATTTTATGATTAATTTAATTACAAAAAATAAGAAATATAATTGTGAAATAATACGATTTTTAAATTTTAAAAGATATTGACGGATATTGATACTATAGTAACAATAATTACTGACACTAAAAATCAAATATATGCGATATACTGATACTGCAGTAACAAAATTTACTGACACTATAGTATCACTAAATACTGATGATATAGTGTCAATAATTTACTGACACTAAAATAGTGTGAGAGATTACTGATACCATAGTGTCAATAATTTTCTGATACTACAGTATTAACGTTTACTGACACTAAGAATCACTGACACTAGAAACTAGTGTCAGTGATTTCTGGCTGCGGCAACACATGACACATTTATATAGTGTCAGTAAAACCCTTTACTGACACTAATTTAGTATCAGTAAAAGCCTTTTTTCTTGTAGTGATACTAAAAGACAGAAAATACATATTTTAATATGGTAAAAAATAAATAACACTGCATTACAATATATGATTTCTCTATTTTAGTGTAATTCTTAACTTAATAAGTTGAAAAATCTCTCATTATTAAAGTAGAGGTTGTAATTAACACATTATATATGTAAAGAATTTGCAATCAATATTGATCTTTTTTCTTTATCTATATTCTTACAAATTTTATATTTTACTACAAAATTTTACATTTTACTATTATATCTTTACAAAACCTATATTTTCTACTATATTTTTACAAAACTTTTTTATTTTACTGCAGTAGTAAAATATTATAGTAAAATATTATATCCTAATATTTCTTATACCTATTTGTTATTTCTGATACTTCTTGTTGACGGCTGATTTTGGTCTGAGGGCAATATGAGAATATTACTCCCGAGACAATCCTCCCTCAATAGTGAATTTGTTTGGTTATGGGGGAACCAAAAACAAACTTAGCAAAAGACAGATAAATACGCCAATCAATAAGGAGATTTAACGTGGTTCGGCGGATCTTGGTCCGACCTACGTCCACGGGCGCAAAAAGGATGATACTTTTATTACTCAAACACGCTTCTCAGCTCTCTCTTTTGTTTACAAGTCTCACAATAATGATCTTGATCTCAACTTTTCACTTCCTTCCCTTATGCACACTCTACCCTTCTATTTATAATAGTTTTGACTATGAATCCTTATGGGAAAAGGAAATTGTTTCAACTAGTTGTTTACAAGTCTCACAATAATGATCTTGATCTCAACTTTTCACTTCCTTCCCTTATGCACACTCTACCCTTCTATTTATAATAGTGTAGAAATCATATTCCTATTTGTACAAGAATTTCCTAGTTGAAACAATTTCCTTTTCCCATAAGGATTCATAGTCAAAACTATTCATTTTTCCCATAAGGATTCCTAATAAAAACTACCCTTACTTTTTTATCCTACTAGGACTCTGACTCACCAGTTTTCCCCATGAAAATAGAATAACTTGTCATCTTATCCGCAAGAATAGGGTGTCATCTTCTGGAGCATATCTCGCTATCTGGTCGGTCTTCATGAGGTCGGTCATAATAGTCCTTTGAACTGAGAATGCTGTTGTCGATCTGATAATGGCCGGTCATCCGATCTTAAGTGGTCGGGTTACCGATCATAAGCGCTCGACCCCTAACTCATGTGGTCGGATCGGTATTAAACAAGAGAGTTCCCTTTTTTTACCCCTGCCGTACTGCTTAAAAATCATAGTGCTTAAAAACACCATCAACACTTCTTGTAATAAAATGTAACATCTTACAATAAAATGTCAAATTTATAAAGAAATATTGATAAAATATTATACCCTAATACTTCTTATATCCATGAATTATTTCCCAATTTTTAAAGTAACCCTTAAATTTAACGTAAAACTTGTAACAATGAATTTATTAAAGTATATATTATAGAAATTATAGCATAGAAAACAAGAAAAAAAAAAACAAAAAAAATAGGGGGTGAATGGGGGGTTTTTGAAAACCATAAATCATTTTGATATAGCATTGGAATTCTATTTCATAGGTGGAAAGGAGATTTAGCTACTAGCTACTAAAAGTTCACAATAAATCATAACAGATCAAGATTTATCATTCCTGATTAAGGATGGTAATTTCGCTCACAAATCTGCTAGTATATGCTCGATACAGATAGAATTTGATAAGTATATTTATTGGTTTGGTATGAGTTTGATAATATAAATTAAAACTCGTTGCTAGTTTGGTAATTATCAATATCCAACGAATATTCACTGCGGATATTCATCAAACCCGCATAATTTTTTTTTCCAATTTTTAATATTGTTATTTAAATTTTCTTATTTACATATTAGATTATATATGGTAAATTTAGCATTAAATCGTGAAGAAAATAAAAATCATTTTCTTTAACTGTGGCATATTTAATTTCTTTCATGTTTAACTTCTCCGGTAGACCCACAGCACAGGATCACAAGAGACATCATTTGATATAAATCATCTTCATGTCTAGGACGGGATTTCCTTAAAATCCTGACCCAGCGCAAAAACCGGCAATCCAACTTAGGAGGTTTATGAATTTTGCTTTCTTTACTCTAGACCTATTTCTTTTAGCCAAAAGAATTTATTCTTCTACTCTAGTTTTAAAGAAGTCCAATTCAAAAATATGCTTTATTGAAGGAAAGATCTATGCTTAATTAATAAGTAAAAACTAATAGTATTCTCATTGTACAAATTAGAAGGGATTTGAATTCGGTCTTTGAACCGAATCTTATATCGAGTATTTTTTTTAAAATATTCAATTCTGAATCTAAATTCTACCGGAAGACTCCAACAATAGGATAATTAATCGGGATCTTGTACATTGCACTCCTCTTTTTTTTTTAAATGTTTTTTTTTAAATTAATATATATATGTGAGTTAATTTTTTAAATTATTTTTCCGCTTGCTGCATGCTTGTATTTTTCACTTAATAGTAATTCCAACCTCCCTAAACATTCTATCACATTGTATTGCAGTACAATGTGCACTTTAGGATTCTTATTTCATATGCTCTACACACACACTTTTCATCATGCAATGTATTTGGAAGCTTAAAATTATAAACGAATAATAACGACATGGGAATTGAGAATAAAATTTATCATTTTATATTTTTCCAAAAAAATTTCATGTATGTATCCACAATGGATGAACAATAATAACAATAATAATGACATAGGAATTGGGAATAAAATTTATCATCTTATATTTTTCCAAAACCTTTTCATGCACGCATCCACCATGAATGCACAATAATTATTCAAAAAAAATAAAAATAAAATAAAAATTAGACCATGTACACTTAATCTCCACCAATAAAGGAGAGTTAGGATTGCACAGTTTTTTTTTTTTGTAACTGTTGATATTTAATTAGGTTGATTATTGTTGGCACGTGTTTGATTCTTGGAGCAACTTAACATACTGGACTGCTTCTTCAAGTATTGTTCTCATATATAAGTGAATTAAACTAAAATATTGACTTAAGAATTTCTATTCCTATAATAAATTAATAACACATAGAAATCACCAATTTCATTAATTATATTTGAAGTATCCAATGAGCACAAACCAATAAAAAGGACTTTGCTAATACTAAAACTAAATTAATGATAAATTTTTTAATAAGTTTAATATAAATTCTTCTCCATGCATTAAATTTCTACCAAATAAAGGGAGAAAGTTTAGAATGCTTATTTTTATATATAAAATAAAAACACATTCAGATAGCTCAATTGAGCATTATAAATCACTTCTTATTGTTAAGAGATTCACTCAATAATATGGGGTTGATTAAAAGGAGATGTTCACTACAGTTGCTCGTCTTACCTCGGACCGCAGCCTCCTTACCATTGATATTGCCCGATAATGGAGTATGTTTCAAATGGATATCAATAATACTTTTCTCAATAGTGATCTCGCTGAAGAGGTTTATATGAAACCCCCTCCTGGTCTTGACTATCCACCACACAAGATATGTCACCCACGATGCGCCCCATATGGTCTGAAATAAGCTTATCGTGCATGTTTTGCCAAATTCAGTGCGGTTATTTGTCAGCTTGCGTTCACCTCCAGTCCACATGATTCTGCCATATTCCTTTCAGACATCGTTATGTTACTTCTTTATGTTGATGACGTGATTATTATTAGGGATGATATTTCAGGAATTACGAATCTTAAGCAGTCTGTTAGTCACCATCTGAAATGAAAGATCTTGGTTCTCTCAGTTACTTCTTAGGCCTTGAAGTTACTGATGATGGCTATCATCTCTCTCAAGTAAAATATGCTTTTAATTTTATTTCTCGAGCCGGCTTTACGGATAACAAGACAGTTCCAACCCCGATTGAGTATAATACTAGACTTACACCTATAAATGTCACTCATCTTGATGATCTTACTCCCTATAGTCAATTAGTTGGCAGTCTCATTTATCTCACTGTAACTCGATTTGAAATTGCCTATGTCGTTCATATTGTGAATCATTGTTCGTCGAGTTTACTCTGATGTAAATTGGGTAGGTGACCTTACTGATCATCGATCCACTATAGGTTATTGTGTATTTCTAGGTGACTCGCTTATTTCTTGGCATAGTAAGAAACATACATTGGTTGCTCGTTCTAGTACTGAGGTTGGATATTGAGCTCTTGTTGGAAATCCTGTCGAACTGCTATGGCTATGTTGGCTCCTCAAGGATATAGGAGTGCCTCAACCACCATTCACTACTCTTTACTATTACAATAAAAGTGTTATTCAAATTACACATAATGATGTATTTCATGAACATACCAAACACATTGAGATTTATTGTCATTTCATTCGTCAATATATTGCTCGTGGCACTATTTGTTTAGTGTATCTCCACTCCGACGATCAAATAGCTGACATCTTCACTAAGTCTTTTCTTCCCGGCCACTACAAAATCCTTGTTTCCAAACTCAATCCAATTTCTTCACTATCATCTTGAGTTTGAGGAGGGATGTCAAAGATATTGTCGTTGCCATATATTGCAGTTACCATATATATTAATGTTGAATATTGATCTCATATTTATGATGATTGATTTTGTACATAATTGCACGGGAATATTCCCGATATAATTCTTTTATAATGCCTATATAGAAGCAATTTGCACATTACAGCGAAATCAAGAAAAGCATGTTCTTTTTCTTCAGACTCCCATTTTTGTTTCTCACAATAATTATTTAATAATATTAAATGTACTTGTAAATGCATATTAATATGATAATATCATTGTGATACGCCCATATCATTTTTTTTTTTAAAATAAATAAAAAAAATAAATATTAGGTGGTTTTGTATTTTATTTTTACAAGCAACCGGTCTACTAGAAGAACATTCATAAAGATTATTATATTTAATCAGCATCCATACTGATGAAAATAAATAAAACTGGCGTAAGTTAAAAATTTGTTATGTTGAATTTTAAAAAAGTCTCCTGCTGAAACAATCAGAACTGATTCAGTTATTCGTCGACCAGAATTTTCCTTTTCAAAGTTATTACCAACTCTAGAAGATTTTGAAATTTCAACCATGGGATCAATTTTCCACCAATTATCATTCATTAACATGAAGACAAATATGATGGCTGCACTTTTAGTAGATTCACAAATAAAACTTATTTTTTTTTGTGTAAACTAGTATATATCTCTCACTTTATGGGAATTGAACAAATATTTTAGATATTAATATTTTAAATAATCTGAATTTTGTCGGTTTTATAATTTAAATGAGATAATTGATTTATAATATTTATACCTTAATTTTTTTGTTTCTCAGTTCTCAAATAATATTTCTAATTCACCGTGTACGAGCTAATAGTCAGAATTTACATCCTGAAGCACATAAAATGATAAAAAAAAAACATGAAATAGTAATACAAAAAATTTATAGAAATATTTTAAAATAAAATAAAAAATAATAACAATATATCCGAAATCCAAAAAATTGGACAGGTTTTGTGGGCAGTATTATTTAGGTTTTTTTATTTTAATATGAGATTATATTTTTATATTGTAATAGGTTTTTTAATAATTTATTATTTTAATAATAAAAAAATTAATCATAGAGATTATGTGTAGTATACTTTTATTTAAATTATACTTATAGTCAAGTTTCTTTCTCCTTTCTTCTTCCTTCCTCCTCTTCCTCACCTCACGTTTCCCTCTCTCTCTCTTTCTCTCCTTCTTTCTCTCTTCTTCTCTCTTTCCTTTTTTAGATGAGTAAATAGTCCCCCTTTATATAGTAGGGGCTAATTGATTAATTTGCAAAGTCTTAATAAAAAAAAAATATAGAAACTTTGAGAGAATTATAGAATTCTCTAGATGGGTCCCGAATTCACCTGAAATTTTGATCTGCGTTTTCAACTTGTTTATGGTCTGAATTTGGGAAAATATTCAACGCGAAAGTTGTATATCTCGATCCCAGATTTCTGGCGATATAAAATTCATAAAAATCGGAGTTCGTATGAGAAGAACGGAACATCGTAGAATTTCGTATCGAAGTTTCGAAGAATTTACCGTCTATCCCCAAAATCGTTCCATGAATGTATAAATATATATACTCAGACATAATTTATATTACGTAACACTCACACCGCGATGTAACAGTTCTACAGTGCAACAGTAGTAAAAACTACCGATCGTTACATGCACACTCATTTTTTAGATGAGTAAAGTCTAAATAAATTATACCTTTTTTAAAATTTGACCACGAATGATCCAGTAATGATATGCAAACATAGAAATGCACACTAAATTATACATAAATACTAAAAAACAATGAATTAATTAACTATATAACAAAAAAAAAAATTATTATCTTTTCCAATTATGTGTAATTTGATGTACATCATTATATGCATTTATCATTTTTCCTAATGATCCGTCAAAGAAAACCACTTAGAAAACAACTGTGCGAAGCCCTGGAGGCACAAATATGATTGAACTTGAATATGATTACCAAAACTTTCTTCCAACTTACATTACATATAGACCTGGCAAATGCTATATTTAAATTTACTTTAGATTTTAATAAAATTGGTAATCTACTAACAAGCCTTGTGGCACTAACCATAAATGAAATATAGTTATTGAGGATTACATATAAGATCGCATCCGAGGCCTAGTTATTGACTGTGCCCCGTCAACGTATATAGTTGTTCCGGTCATATAGCGTGAGCCGTCACTGATCAAGTAGATAACTGTTGAAGCCAGATCTTTTTTAACATCCAACCATCTGTGCATTGGTGCCGCCTCCTTCACCAACTTGGCTGCCCTCTCCTGCCCCACCGCCATCGGATATTCGTCTTGTAGATGCAGCCCACGGGCTATGCCATTAATCCTGATCTTGTGTTTTCCAATCTCCATCGCCACTGTCTGAAAATAGTAGTGAGAGTCGAGATGATGGTATAAGTAACTTGGTAATAAGGTAATCAGAGATTATAGTATACGGAACAAATGAGAATGGGGATAGTTCTAGTATCGGACACAAACAAAACAACAATCTAATAGTACTGCTACTGAAGTATGTTTAAATATGATTTGCATAAAATTTCAAATCTTAAATATCGATAGGGACTTTATCTATCTCATTTGATCCGAGATTCGGGATGATTTTTCGTCTCAATTTAAAGTATCGGTCAGGATGATATGTCATTCCGAATAAAAAATCGGGTCAAGATTCAAGACAATTTTGTCTCGTAGTCCAAATTTTAGTCTAAAAAGAGATTCGGGATCCTTCACCATTCATTCAAATATATTCGATATGATTTTTCCTCCCAGTTCAAAAATACCAATCGAAATTCGAGACGATTTCTTCATCTCGCATAACAATGAGGACGTCATCCCAGTATGTAAGGTTAGAACAGAAGACCGACACTATAATGCTATGTCAGAAACACACGGACTCTAACTCCATAGAAAAATGGGTTCGTAGAAACAAATATGCAAAAAATGAAGAGCTAGGGGTCATGGGTAATGATACTTACTCTAACTAGCTGATGGATACCTGCTGAACATGCACCATAAGCAGCAGCTCCAGGATAAAGTCCTCTCTCAGCTCCTATTATTGAAGTTAAGAACACGATGGAACCTCCTCCTTTTGAGTCTCTCATTTTTCTGCTCACGCCCTTTAACAGGAACCACGAAGCCATCAAATTTATTTTCACTAATTTTTTGAACTCATCCTCTGCTAATTGTAGAGGTTCTTGCATTTTTCCTGTTTAACATTGTCAAAAGTCATAAATTTACATTGGATCTGCCTCCCTCAAATACTAATATTTTGCAATTACTTGGCTTTCATATTTCCTTCCACCTGGCTACAACAATATAAATTACACCAATATTTTTGCTTCACCCCACTACAAAATTTCCAAAGATTAGTCCTTTTTTTTTTTTTTATAGACACATCACCATGTGTGATGACTGCTGTGTCGCATTTTACTTGTTCGGTGGTACAGTAAAATCATTTTATATGTAACATAAAATTTTACTCTCGCCTGTTCACTGAAAAAAAAAAAAGGAGAATGACATTCATCTGTTAATTACAATTCATTTTCTATCCTATTAATGTTAAATTATTTGAATATCCTTACAATTATTAAAAGATAATAAAATTTTATTTCAAATTTAGATAAAAGTGATTCACTTAACAAAAAAATATTTAATGACAATATGAATGGTAACGGAACGAATATGATACGAGGATGTCAATGTTCATACATGTCTTGTTCAATTAACGAATATGATAATTGTGTCCCTTATGGCCCTATATATACCGGGCCTCCATGGGCCCCTGTGACATAGATTTTATCACTATTTGAATAGAGATGTTAATATATGTACCTGATCCGTCCAACCAACACGTATAGAAAATTTTCTCATTCTCTATCCCTAAAGTATCGGGCCCTGCAGGCCCCATCGCACATGGATTTTTTCCATCCTTAAATGGCAATGATTAAAATTATATTTTCTAAAATTATAGATACTAAAACTTGTATCTGTAAAATTACATGAATTATAATTTTATTATGACAATTTGCAAGATAAATATTAAGTGTCATTTTCTCTTTAAAAAATTCCATACAAATAAGACAGGAGTCTCATCGCCTCAAAAATTTCCACCAATATTGATTTACAATAACATTTTCTCAAGGAATAAGTGTCTTTTAACACTCAAGTGTCAAAATATAAGCCAAAAAATAGAGGAAGATAAATAAAAATAATTTTTATAACGTGGTTATATTTTATATATATACTAGTTTTTGCCCGTGCCTACGGCACGGTGTTACAGTATTTGGCTCGTACCTACGGCACGGTGTTACAGAATTAAATTATTTTATTTTTTAATTAAATGATGCCCGTGCCTACGGCACGGCACGGTGTTACAGAATTAAATGATTTTATTTTTTAATTAAATGATGTCCGTGCCTACGGCACGGTGTTACAGTATTTGGCCCGTGCCTACGACACGTTGTTACAAAATTAAATGATTTTATTTTAACTTTCTATTTTTTTATTTGAAAATTTGAAAATTTTGACCATTTCCATCAATCAATTCACTCTCTTTCCTCCAATTACCAATGAAATGATCTGAGCCGTTAATTAAGCCACATAAAGAGAGCCGTTGGATGCACTCTCTTTCCTCCAACACCATTGTGCTTTATAATATAGATTTTATTAATTATAGTGAATAATTTTGTGTGTGTGTGTTTGTTTATGTGTATCTGCAAATTCTGTGTATCAGCAAATTCAATCAACAAGATTAGAAGAACACATACCTTCATAAGTATAAAAATGAACAAAAGCATCAAAATTTCCCAAAATCTCATAAGCCTTATCCACTGCCTCATCGAAAGCTCCTTCTGTTTCCTCTTCCATGTCCAATCCCACAACTTCAACAGGCTGGCCACCCTTCAACGAACCCATTATCTTCTCAGCAACAGTACTAAGACGGCTCTCATTTCCCATCAAAACCAACCTGGCCTCAAGCAAAATGAACCCACAAACATAATTAGGAAAAAAGAAAAAAAATAATTTATCTTTTTTAATCCCACCCAATGAAAAGTAAAATGGAAATAACCCCAGAAACAAGATAAGATTTTTCATTGATTTATGGGTTTAAATAATTAAATTTAATAGAAATAAAACCTGCAACCCCGTTTGGCTAAATGGAAAGCAATGTTCTGGGAAATCTCATCACCATCAGAAGTCAACAACACTCTCTTTGCTTGATTTTCCATTCTCAAAAAACAAGCTAAAAATGTGCAGTTAAAATCAAAATCAAAATCAAAATCCCATCCATCAAAGACAAAAGAGAAAAAAAAAAACAAAAAACAAAAAACAAAACTGCAGATTCTAATGATAAGGAACCAACCCTTAAAGAAGTTGAGTGCTGTCTCGCTCCAAAGCCTTAGGCCACCCCAAGGAAACAAAAATCTGGCACCAGATTGGAAGATAAAGCAATACGTTTTACAAAAATAATTTAAAGCACACAAAATGCATATGTATGTAATATCATTTGCTTAAATAGGAAACAAATGGATGAAAGAAAACGACACTCAGCAACCACAGTTACTATTTTGGTCTTAACTAACGATCTCTGCATTCATGTTTGGCATCTCTATGTGTCCTGTTTTTTTAATGGATTTGTATTTAATTTCTTTAATAAATGAATCATAATATCAAAATTTGTATTTAATTTTTTTTAAATCGTAAAAGAGTATTTTTTTTAGTCATCACATGTTTGACAATATAATTACTTTAATTATTCATAAACATATATGTATAAAATAAGTATAATTAATAGATTTAATTAAAGTGATCGACCAAATTTAAACAATATTAATTTTTGGGGATAATTGGCAGTAATTTCTTAAATTTTAATTAAAAATAATAACAAAACGAAAGCAATAAATCAATATTAAACGAATAAATAGAACCAAATTTATATTTGATTTGTTTAATTATCGAATTATATTAATCCATTTAATACACAAATTAAATTCTCTAAATTCATATCATTTTTAATGAGAATCGAGTGGAATGATAAACCAATTTTGATCCGGATTGATACACCTAATTACTTTTCGGTCAAAAACCAAAGTTAGCTGTCGTGTCAAGTAAGATGATGGCTTGAATTTGTTAAAAAAACAAATGAGTGGTGGCTTTCAAAAAGGATGAATCGAAACTCCCACAACAATGTAAGTCCAATTTCCATTCTTAATTTCCGGACAATTTACAGCCATCATCTTTTTCTATAGTTTTTTAAATTATCATTAACTTTACATTATTATTAATTTTTCTTTTTCTAATAGAATTTTTATTTTCACAATGGCCACAATACCGTAGGTCCTAGAGATTTAATTAATATATATTTAGGTACCTAAAAAAATGTAAAAATACATTTCTTATTTAAGAACATATTTTAAGGTCTAGTATTTTGATAAATTTTAAATAAAATTATTGTTAATATAAGATATTTTTTTTTATGAATAGCTTTCACTTGAATCTATATCACAACTAAATGAATGTTTCCACTTTCCTACTAAAACTAATATTGTTTAGAGTTATTGAATTTTTTTTTATTTACCTTAAATAGATCCCTCATTTTTTACTAATTTATTAAATTATTTCCATATATGGTTCAAAAACATTAAAAAACATTGCATCCATTCACTAATTGTCCAGTGTTTTAGTTAGCTCAAGCTGTATACAATTTTCTTTTTTTTTTTTTTTTTTTTGAGATTATAATTGTTTTCTTAGTAGTTTTTATTTATTACAAAAATATGATATTAAAATAAAAATAGTATATTATAAATTTCGCTCAATGCCTTGAATATCCTTGAGTCTGCCCCAAAACTGAGCTTGAATTACATACTTTACTCGTCAATTAATTGTTCCACAAAATTAATATGGAAAAGGAAGGCTTATTTGGTCTTGTGTAGAAGTTATAGCTCTAACATATAAAGCTAACAGCTTTTAATATAAATATTATTTTTAAATTATATTTTGATTAGCTATCACATGTTATATAAGTTTTAATCCATCCAAATAAATATTTACCAAACAATTAAGAGCCTGGCTGCGTTCATTTGATTGATTTATTGATGATTTCATTTCATATCATTCTGCATTTCAAAAATTAAAAAAAAAAAAACAAATCACTAAAATTAATATTCAATTTGTAAAAAAAAAAAAAAAAAAATTAAACTTAAGGTCTGGCCTTGCATGAAAAGTCTGCGGTAATGTATCAGGAAATTAAGAATAAATCTTGTGGAAATCTCCTTGCACAATGGGAGATTCCATGGCCAAAAAAAGGATGAATATATTAATTGATGGCTTAAAATAAAAATGGAAACTTTCCACTGTTTTTTATTAAATGGAGAAAATCTTTTGGGTTCCTAATTTTTTCATAATATCTCATCAAGTCTCTGCCATTAAAAATTAATGGTTAGATATTCATTTATTTTATTATTTTTTATTTTTACCCTTTATTTATAAATAAAAATGTGACATAAATAATTATGGGCATATATAATAAATTAAAAACTTTTTATCTCTTTCATTTTTTTCCTCTACATTTCTCCTCTCTGCAATTTACGAACCCAAAGTTGGAAAAAAATCATGAGAAGACTTGCATTGAAGTAATATGAAAGGCTAAAACTTGACAAATTGATAATTTCTTCTTTATTATTCATTTTTAATTAAAAAATAGTTATTTGCCATGCGATTATGTACACGCTATATTGTTGTAATGTTTAGTCCAAGTTTTGACTTTGTTGGAGAGTTTTGCTTGTTTAATTTGCTGAATTTCCACGTGTGTTAGAGAAACCAAAAAAAAAAAAAAAAAATGTACAAGACGATGTTGAATCAGAAAATGATATGCATTAAGTATCACCACTTCATTTATAATTTAGGTGAGATAATTTATTTTTAAGAAAAAACCTAGATTCTTACAATCTCTTTATATTACTGCAATCACACTTGATGAAGGACTTTGATGATACAACACTAGCGGTTTCGACGTGCATTCGTGAGCATTACAAAAAGATATTGAAGTATATTGAATGTGAAGACTCAAGCGCCAAACGAAGATATCCAGTGTAGTCTTATAACTTAGGGCTCTTAATGTAAATGAGTTGATAATTTAAGTATTATAAGCTCATATGACTCATACACATTCATATAGATACATTAAGGTCATGTGCAAAATGTTCTTAAATCTTGTAAACCTGAGTTTCTGCATTGTGACTGGCCTATTGGTCTCTAATATTGGCATACCGATGTCTCTACTCTACTTTGGGCAGTTTTTACATGCTCTTTGGAACTAGGCTACTCCATACCAGTCTACTATACCGGTCTACCATATCGGTCAGTCTGAAGTTTACATAGCTACTGGAACCGAGACGAAGCATGCCGATCTCCATACCAGTTAGCTAATCGACATATCAGTCACTATATCGGTCAGTAATCTGGTTGGTCTGAGCTTTAATCTTCAACGGTCATATTCCTATCGTCGTTTGAATTGTAGGACCGACATATCATCCCCTGTAGACTTGTATACCAGTCTCAGAACAGAGAGCTGAGGCAGTTTTCACCTTCCCTATATATTGAGCTTCAATTTCATTTTTGCTTAGTTTTTTACACCTTCTAAAATTTCTTTGAAAGCAAAAACAGAGAGTTTTAACAATCTTCTTTATCATACACTCTCTTAATCATTAAAGCTCACCAAATACATGTTCATATCATTTAGTGAGTTTGGAATTACTTGGGTTAGCAACTCACATCCTAAATCTTCTTTATCCTTTGTGAGTACCCAAGTTGAATTATAAATATTTTATATTCAAACACTTATGGTTGGAAAATCCCTTGTTGAGTGGATATACTCAAAATGGTGATTTGGTTGTAAAATAATTAAGAGTGAATTTAGGAGAAAAATTTTTTATGTAAAGGTTTGGAGTAAACCTAGGGGACAAAACTATTGGTTGTGAGTGAGCCACGGAAAATGTTGGATAATATGACCCATAGCGTCACTATTTGTACAGATCATAGTGTTGTTGTACAAATTAACTATGTGACAAGGAAATTGCACTCTCATCATTTATGATTAGATCACCTTAGATATATAAATGAAGAGAGGTCCCTATGATTAGTTCCTGGATTGAGATGATATGAGACAGTATCAGTCCACAAAGGATTAATCATTAAATATCCCTAGCCGGAGTATTATCGAGACTGGACATCGATAATGCGGAATAGGCTAGTATTGCACTTGTGCGCGTTGTGAGGGCACAACGGCATAGTTCTCATATATTTGGGTATTGGATACTCATGCAAGTGCGATATGAGGTTGTGTTTCACCGATGGTACGAGAAACAGCTTCGCTCTGGATAGACCCCTCGGAATCCCATTGGTATTATGACTATGTGTCTATGGGAGTCCGACATCAGGGTAGGTGTGTATGGTCTTAACCTGAGACTTGCACCGCTAATGCTTACGACAATCAATATGCTTTAGTTGAGGTCGTCCATGACTCTAACCGGTTCTGTGTACGCCAATGCTGGGTATATTGAGAATCGTAGAGAGTATTGGGTGTGATGTCAAGACGGAAGTATCACTCCAGTCATAGTGGAGATGATGTCACGCAGGATACGGTATTAGTGCTCTTAAGTGCTGGCCGGCCATCGGGATATTATGACAAGGTCATGTATATCCGATTATAGAGACTAGTTACCAGACATCCGATATGTGCTTCGGACGGGGCAGACACTTATCCAGCCCCAGCCCTAGCACGTGACTATCCGATACTGGGCCGATATAACACAATACTTGGTATACTACGCTTGATATAGATCTTAAATATTCTTAGAGAATATGACCGGAGAATTGGATAGACTTCGTGCTTTGCTAGAAGCCGATCTTGTCTCGTAAATCGGTAGAACGTAGTACTTGGTACGTACGTGATTCGGATATTCCGACGACCGTATTTACTGCCGAATTATCCGGGGATCTCATGGGTCGCTTCCCGATAATGCACCGATGACGCATAACTCGCACTCATTAATAATCTGGGATTATATAGAAGAAGAGAAAATTAATCTAGGATTAATTACGGAGATATTTTATCTAGGATAAAATATCGTCTAGAGAGAGATAACGATTAATTGGAATTAATCGGTAAATTAATATATTCGATATATTAAACGAAATTGGATTTCGACGCGGAATTAAAATTAGATTTTAATTCGGGCGAACGAATTAATTTAGAATTAATTCGTTAGCGACGTGAATAGTGAATTCGCTAGGCGTAATCATTTAATTACGATGCAACGGAAAACTCGCTAATTTGGAATTAGCGAACCCGAGCCCGAGTGTGATTGCGAGCGCATTCGTATTTCGAATTCGAGTGCGGCGACGTAAGTCACATCAAGCGTCAAATCATTCGTCACATCAAGCGTCAAATCAAATGTCACTTTGAGTGATGTGATTGATTGATGTGATTGATTGATTGACAAAGACTTACATCACTTTATTAAAGTAATGAATAGTTGATGTAAGTTGTTGTGGAATAGTGTTGGTGGTTGGAAAGAAAGCCTTTCCATTTTGATTTTATTAGATAAATAAAATGGTAAATGCTTTGTATTTTCTTGGAAATATATAAAGGTTTTTGGAAAATCTTTATAAACTAATTACACATTTCTCTCCACCATTCTCTCTCACTTCTCACGCCCAAATGGCTTCATCTCTTTCTTCTCTTCACGCCAAAATGGAAGAAAACTCACTGGTTTCATACCAGTTTTGGCGTGGACTTATGGGAAGCAATGAGTGATTTTCTTGTTGAGAAATCAAGTGCTAGCACACTTACGAGAGTTGCGAAGGTGTTAGGGAAGTCCACCCATGAGGCGGGATCCGTTCGACGAAGCTTGGAGCTTGCGGAAGGACCATTTTCACGCCCAAACCAGTGAGCAATTCTGCACAGCAGTGGCGCCAAACCAGTGAGCGTTTTTGGCTTCATTCGTCTCCAAATCGTCTCAACCGATCGATGTGAGTATTCCGCAACTTCGTCGATATGTATTCGCAATGTTTTTCATGCTTATAATCGATCCGGGACCTTAATAGAAACCAACGGAAAACTCACTATGTAATGTGTGGAATCACTTGTACATAATGGAAAGCTTCAAGCGCCGCTTGGAGGAGTGGACATAGGCATTGTTGGCTGAACCACTATAAATTTCGGTGTCAATTTCTCTAACCCTTATTCTTTTATTTATCGCGAGTTTTATATTATATTTATTTATCATTTAGTAAAACTTGTTATTGAGTAAATTGATATTTCTAATCACTCATGGAAATTAATAGTTAATATTTGATTTAAGGATTGCATATATCAATTGAGGAAATTGAATTATAAGCATATTTGGTAAAACTACCAACTAAGTAGCTTAAAATCGTAAAGATTTTTTAATTCCGTAATATTTGGCCAATACCCAATTCACCCATCTCTTAGGTATAATTAGTGTTGTTTGAGTGCTTATAGGTAATTTCAATTGGTATTAGAGAGATGTATTCTCAACAAAGACTTAATCATCTGAGAATACATCACGACATCTACAGGCTATACAATAAATATTGATGATAGATTTTTGACAAATAGACCTCTATTCTACACTGGAATCGATTATAATTGTTGAGAGATGAGGATGTTGAACTACATCATTGCCATTGATGTGAAATCATTCAAAGTGATCAGTAGAGGTACTAAAATGCCAATGAAGAAAGATTCAAAAGTGTGGATTTTCCAAAACAACAATTCGAATGGACCGATGAGGACTAAATGGAAGCCTTCAAGAATGCTAAGGCTCTCAATCATTTACTTTGCGTAATTGATCAGAGCCAAATCAATAAACTTTGAGAATTTGGAAATGTTTATGAATTATAGAAGTCATTGGAGATTGTCAATGGGGGCACTACTCAAGATAAAGAGTCAAAGATCAATCAGTTCATGTACGAGTTGGATAACTTCAAGATGGAAACCGGTGAAAATGTTGAGAAGATGATTTCAAGATTCACCATGATTATAAATCAACTAAGTGCTTTAGGAAAAACATTAGTGCAAATGCTCAAGTAAAGAAGATCCTTATAGACATTAAATTTTACCTTCGGTCCACAATCGAGATTTGTATGATGGGGCACTAGTAATCCTACAAAATAAAAGTATAATGAGCTGAGAGGCTCTACCCACCGGTGTGGTGGTTGTCGTAGACACTCTATGCTCATGTCAGTGATGATAATGAGCAATAAATGAGGGATGAACGAGGTTTGAAGTTACCTGGACCTCTGTAAACTGCCGTGAGGGCGGTAAGCAAGTGTTTAAGGACGATTTGCTTTGAGAGCTCTAGTTTGAGTGCCAAATCTTGAATGAATCTAACTCTGAGTTCTGCTTCCTTTTATAAGCTAATGAATAATTTTCTAGTTGGAATAAGTGTCGTATTTATGATAGTGGGCCCCATTAATATGCTAAACATTCAGCTTTCGGCGTTAAGCCCCTCAATTATGTAGAAAATAATTAATTATGAAGAGATATTTTTCGATTGGGGATCCCGTTGGAAAACCAATGGGCTGCCCAGTGGGCCTTATCCGGAATATGGGCCTAGACGAAAAGATAATTGGGTCCTTGGTCCAAATTTGGCCTGTACAGTTTGTCCTCTACTCTCTAAGTCAATGAGTCATTGGCTTGTAGAGTATTTGACAAATATGTCATCTGGGGTTCGATTAGAACATGTAAACGTACCTGGACATTGATTCCGCTTGGACCTGTCAAAGATCATATCATGTTGATGGAGCTAAATAAATATTTGAGATGATCTTCAGTCGACCAATCCTGATGACGGTTTGGGAGAAATTGTAACGTTGTCTGGATAAGATAAAGTCCCAGATTTTCAGACATTCGACAAAATTTATTTGTGAATGTCCCCGCTGACTAGACCAAATAAAAGTCCATGAATGTCCCCAATGACTGGACCAAATAAAATTCCATGATAATCTCTATCCGACTTAACTAGAAGAAGGTCTAGGGGAATCTTCTTATGTCGTCTGGATTAGATGAAGATCCAGATCTTCAACTTGACTCAATAAGATTTATGGTGAATGTTCTTGTCGACTGGACCAGATGAAGATCCTTGATAATCTCCAGTCAACTAAAACAGAAGCATGTTCAGGGGAGTTTTTTATGTCATCTGGACCATATGAAGGTACAAGTCTTGACCTCGACTTGACATGAGCCATGAGGAATTTTCTCGTCGACTAGATCAGACGAAGGTCTATGATAATCTCCAGCTGACTGGACTTGAGAAGGTTCAGAGGAGTCTTTTATGTTTTCTGGACTAGATGAAGGTTCATGCCATGATCTTGACTCGACATGAGCTATGATAAA
The DNA here is from genome assembly GCA_019454045.1 of Zanthoxylum bungeanum. Classification (NCBI taxonomy): domain Eukaryota; kingdom Viridiplantae; phylum Streptophyta; class Magnoliopsida; order Sapindales; family Rutaceae; genus Zanthoxylum; species Zanthoxylum bungeanum. The sequence goes on along the minus strand of SKCR01007602.1, from coordinate 2,998 downwards.
TGTTCATGTCGACTGGACTAGATGAAGGTCCAGGATAATCTCCAACTGAATGCTCTTGAGGAGGTTCAAGAGAGTCTTTTATGTCATCTTGACCAGATGACAATTAAGGTCTTGATCTTAACTCGATAAAATCATAGGGAATGTTCTTGTAGACTGGACCAGATGAAGGTCTATGATAATCTCAAGTCGACTGAACCAGAAGCATGTTCAGGGGAGTCTTTATGCCATCTGAACCACATGAAGGTTCATGTCTTGAGCTTAACACGACATGAGTCGTGTGTAATGTTTCCATCGACTGGACCAGATGAAGGTCCAAGATACTCTTCAGCCGACTGGACCTGAGAAGGTCAAAGGGAGTCATCTATATCGTCTGAGCTAGATGAAGGCCCATACCTTGATCTTGACTCGACATGAGCTATGGGGAATGTTTCTGTCGATTGGACCTGATGAAAGTCCAGGATAATCTCTAACTGACTGGTCCCGAGGATGTCCAAGGGAGTCTTCTATATCATTTGGACCAGATGAAGGTCCAAGTCTTGATCTTGACTTGACATTAGCCATGGGTAATGTTCCTTTCGACTAGACCAAATGAAGGTCCAGAATAATCTCCAGCCGATTGGTCCTGAGGAGGTCCAGATGAGTCTTCTATGTCGTCTATACCACATGAAGGTCAAGGTATTGACCCTGAATTCACATAAGCCATGGGGAATGTTCCCGTCAACTATACCAGATGAATGTTTAAGATAATCTCCAGCCGACTGGACCAGAGAAGGTCCATATTTTTCTTCTATGTCGTCTGGACCAGATGAAGGTCCAGGTCTTGATCTTGACTAAGTGTCGACTAGAATCTTGATGAAAGGAGAAGATGTTGGTGGATCCCATCATGTCGACTGGGATTGTAATGCCATGACATTGCATGTATGTCTGAAACCACAAACATGATTAGTAGTAAGGATAGAATATTTATACCTGTCATCTGGATCAAATGGAGATCTTGTTATGGATGAACATATTTCTTTATCGATTAGGAAATTTGAAGTAGATATTTACAGGTTGAGGAAGTTTTATTGTCGTTTGGGATAATTAGAAGTCAATAGATGTGGTTCCATATATTCTGTGACGAGCAAGTATCCTAATTTTTCATATGGGGAATATGAAGGTTCTTGATCTTTGTGAAAGGTTATTCTCTTCCACGTTATCATAGCTCATTTCTTTCAGATTGTCCACAATCGACGAATAGGTCTGCCTATTTTTACTTATTGGGCCTCAAGTAGGTCTCACGAAATGGACCTCAAAGGTTTTGGGCCTTCACCTTGTTATCATTGTAGCCTAACGAGAGTTTCGATGCTTCTTTTAGGTGGGAAAATGAAACGTCAAAAGTAAAGGTGAATATAAGAAGGTTTTTGGAAGCTTATTTGCTTCATTCATATAAAATTGTCTCTTTTCTCAAGTTGGAAGAGCTCTCATAATCTTCAAGGTATTCTTCACAACCTCCCTCGTGTTCTTCTATTTCTTCATTTGTTCTTAGAGTATATTCGAGCTGTTCTTGATCAATTAGGCAATTTGATCATTTGGGTATCAGTAAGATTCTTGAAATTCTGTTTTAGGATTAAGGCAGTTTAATCCTTAGGGAGTATAAAATTAGAAGATTCAATTATTTGTAGGCTTTGAACATTGTGTCGTCATTTGAGTCAATGTCGAGTGAGAATTCCATGGATAGTAGTGATATTCCCATAGAAATGTATATTGGATCCCTTGAAGGAGCTTTTAGGTCTTCTAGTGAGTCGATTAGAGAAGAATCTGGTTTAGATTGGTCGCATGAGTATTCAAGTGACGTTGGAATCCTGACAATAGTCTAAGCTCCCTTAGGAATACCTAAAAATGTAACATCTCTTAGGACTCTACTTACCATTGGGGAGTCGAGTGGGACCCCAAGTACAATTGAACCGATAAATCTTTTAACCAGGAGCCCAGCCAATCGAATGAATGAACAATCAATAGGGGATATGAAAATAAGATATAGGTTTCCCCCGTCGATAGAGGTGAGACTTGCCACGTTGAGTGAGAGAGTGAATTATAAAATACCGAGGTAGATTGTATTTTAAGAACGTCCATTTACTGATGGACTTAGGTTTCCCATTCCTAGGTTAGTCTGAGAGGTGTTGAACCATTATGAGTTGACCCATTCGCAGTTTATGCCCAACACATAGAGAATACTATTTTCGATTGAATGTATGTCGTTTGAGTTGGGGATTGAGTTGGGGTGAGAGATTTATTATACACCTACTACCTGAAGGAATATTTGACCGAGAAGGGGAGATACCGCTTATATCTTCGCCAAAAAGAATGATCACCTGGTGCTAGGGTTGACAACAAACGATAGAGGAGAATGCCAGAAATTCTACTTTTTCATAAGAGGAGAGAATGTCTTTGGATCGGCTGGAGCTGGCCAAATCTCAGAACATTGGAGTCCGTTGAGTGAGTGTCACTCTTTATAAATTGGAATAATTACTTATATTTACTAGAGCTTATTTGCTTCTGTTTTACAGGTCTATTACGTAACAAAGCATTCGATATTACCAAAAGCGTCGTCTTAAACATAAAATACCTATTAAGCCTGCCAGCTTCGAAAAGGAATTGAAGGTTCGTTTTGGAAGAGAATAGACTGAGGCTAACTCATTTGTCGAAGGAAGTTTTCGATACTGAAGGTACCACAATAGCCCTTAATAAGCTCATATTGGTCGTAGTATTAGGCACTTGGTCATGTCGACTGCTATTGGGAGGCTCATATTTTTAAAGCCACTAACACACGAAGAAATTTTTTACGCAGCTAAGATCATGTCGGGGTGTTTCAAGCTTTCATCTTTTAAAGAAATAGAGGCCAATAGAATAACTAAAAAGGCTAAGGGGAATGAGCTTGAATCTCTGAAGACTGACGCTCCTATGGCCAAGGGAATAACGCCAACTAGAGCTCATAATATCCAGCTGAAACAGATGA
>SKCR01007601.1:0-24631 GCA_019454045.1 Zanthoxylum bungeanum | reverse complement strand
TTCTTCCTTATGACTCTCGGCCAAGCCAAGATTTGGGAGAGGGAGAGTGCTTTGGGCGTGAATGAGAAGAGAGGAGAGAGTGAGTGACTTGAGTGAAAAAAATGTATTTGATTTTCCAAAAATCAAAATGTCATATACCAAAATCATATTTGGTAAAAAGTCACTCAAGTCAATCAAGTTGAGTGTTTAGTAAGCCACCACCAACTCACCAAATTCCATCACCAAAAGGTGAGTAAAGTGACAAGTGATGTGACTTGTGTGGGCCCCACTTGAATTCAAAATCCGAGTGGGCCCGCAAAGACATTCCTGGCTCGGGTTCGTTAATTCCGAATTAACAAATTTTCCGTTGCGACTTATTTAAATCAAATTTAATTAAAGAATAATGCCTCGCAAAATTATTATTAAAGTCGCTCGCGAATTAATTCTAAATAATTCGTTCGTCCGAATTCAAATCCAATTTTAATTCCGTTATGAAATCTAATTTCATTTAATATATCGAATATATTATTTTATCGATTAATTCCGAATTAATCGTTCTCTCTCTTCTAATTGAATTTTATCCCAGATAAAATCTCGCCGTAATTAATCCTAGATTAATTTTCTCTCTCTTCTAATTAATCTCAGATTAATTATGTTCGAGTCATACGTCATCGGTGAATCTTCGGGAAGCGACCCATGAGATCCATGGATATGTTGGCAGTAAATCCGATCGTCGGACTATCCGAACACGTGCTTAACTGGTACCACGTTCTTACCGATTTACAAGACATGGTTGGCTTCTCCTAAAGCACCGTGCCAACCCAATTCTCCAGAAATATTCTTTAAGGAATATATAATCTATAAAGCCGTAGTATACGTAGTATTGCGTATTACGATCCAGTATCTGATGTCACATTATCCTGATAGTTGCAACATAATAGAGAATCGGTTATGTATCCCTCCTTGATTATCATCTCCATATGACTGAAGTGATACTTCCGTATTGACATCACACCGAATACACTACGATTCTCAATAAACCCAGAAGAGGCGTACACAGAACCTGTTAAAGTCCCGGACGACCAAAACCAATGCGTATTGATTGTCGCAAGTACTAGCGATGCAAGTCTCAGGTTAAGACCAAATACACCTACCCTGATGCGGATTCCTATAGACACATAGTCATACGACCAATGGGATTCCGCGGGGTCTATCCAGAGCGAAGCTGTTTCCGTACCATCGGTAAACACAACCTCCTATCACACTTGCATAAGTATCCAATACTTAAATATATGAGAACTATGCTGTTACGATTCCATAACACGCACAAGTGCAATACTAGTCTATTCTGCATTATCGATGTCCAGTCTCGATAATACTATGACTAGGGATATTTATTGATTAAACCTTTGTGGATTGATATTGTCTCATATCTTATAATCCGGAACTAATAATAAGGACTTTTATCATTTATATATTCAAGTAATCAAATTACAAAATGATAAAATAGCAATTTCCATTGTCACACAATTAATTTGTACAAAAACCACAATGTCTTTTACAAATAGTGACGTTATGGGTCATAATTGTCCAACAATCTCCCACTTGGCCTATAGCCAGTCACTCAAGCATCTAACACCTGAACTATGTACATGTCGCTCAAACTTTTGCTGAGGAATAGCTTTCGTCAGCGGATCTGCAATGTTGTCCTCTGATGCAACCTTCTCGATCTTCACATCGCCACGATGTATGATCTCACGAATCAGATGGAAACGTCGAAGAACATGCTTGGATCGTTGATGAGACCGCGGTTCCTTAGCTTGTGCTATAGCCCCGTTATTGTCACAATACAATGGAACGGGCTCAACTGCTAACGGAACTACTCCTAATCCAATTAGGAATTTACGGATCCAAACTACCTCATTTGCTGCTTCAGCTGCAGCAATATATTCCACTTCTGTTGTTGAATCGACAACAATCTCTTGCTTGGAAGATTTCCAGCTTACTGCTCTGTTGTTCAAACAAAATATATACCTAGATTGCGACTTACAGTCGTCTTTATCGGTTTGGAAACTTGCATCGGTATACCCAGTTACTTCAAGTTCTCCATCTCCATAGATCAAGAAAACATCCTTAGTTCGTCTAAGATACTTAAGGATATTCTTAACCACCATCCAGTGACCATCACCTGGATCGGCCTAATAGCGACTACACATGCTCAAAGTATAGGAGACATCAGGTCGCGTACATATCATGGCATACATGATCGATCCGACTGCTGAGGCGAATGAGATCCGACTCATGTTGTCTCTCTCATCTTGAGTTTTAGGACACATGTCTTAGATAGAGTGACGCCATGTGACACTGGCAACAGTCCCCTCTTAGACTGTTCCATGTTGAATCTCTTCAACACTTTGTCAATGTACGTGCTCTGGAGAGTCCAAGTAGCGTTCTAGATCTATCCCGGTAGATCTTTATTCCTAGAATAAAGGCTGATTCTCCTAGATCCTTCATTTAGAATTTTAATGAAAGCCAAGCTTTCACCGATGTAGCATGGGAATGTCATTGCCAATAAGCAATACATCATCGACATAAAGGACAATGAATGTCAGTGCGCTCCCACTAACCTTCTTATATACACAAGGATCATCCAAATTTTGAACGAAATCATATTCTTTTATGATCTCATCAAAACGTTGATTCCAAGAACGCGATGTTTGTTTCAATCCATAAATGGATCGATTTAACTTGCAAACCTTGTCTGCATGTTTAGGTATGACAAAACCGTCAGGCTGTTGCATATAAACATCCTCCAAAAGGTTTCTGTTAAGGAAAGCGATTTTGACGTCCATCTGCCATATTTCATAATCGAAATATGCAGCAATAGCAAGCACAATCCGAATGGATTTAATCATGGCAACATGTGAAAAAGTTTCGTCGTAATCGACACCATGTCGTTGACGATACCCCTGTTGGACAGTTACGACCCACAGCGTCACTATTTGTACAGATCATGGTGTTGTTGTACAAATTAACTATGTGACAAAGGAAATTGCTCTTTTATCATTTGTGATTAGATCACCAAGATGTATAAATGATGAAAGGTCTATATGATTAGTTCATGGATTGAGATGATATGAGACGGTATCAATCCACGAAGGTTTAATCATTAAATATCCCTAGTCAGAGTGTTATCGAGATTTGACATCGATAATGCGTAAAAGACTAGTATTACACTTGTGCACATTGTGAGGGCATAACAACATAATTATCATATATTTGGGTATATGATACTCATGCAAGTGTAGTAGGAGGTTGTGTTTTACCGATGGTACAGAAAACAGCTTTGCTCTGGATAGACCCCTCGGAATTCCATTGGTAGTATGACTATGTGTCTATGGAAGTCCGAAATCATGGTAGGTGTATTTGGTCTTAACCTGATACTTGCACCGCTAATACTTGCGATAATCAATGTACTTTCATTTTAGGTCGTCCAGGGCTTTAACAAGTTCTGTGTACGCCTCTACTGGTATATGGAGAATCGTAGTGTGTTGGGTGTGATGTCAAGACGGAAGTATCACTCCAGTCATAGTTGAGATGATGGTCACGTGGGATACGGAACTGGTTCTCTTATGTACTGCAGTCATCGGGATAAAATGACTAGGTCATGTTTATCCGATATAGAGACTAGTTACCAGAGATCCGATATGTGCTTTGTACGGGGCAGACACAATTCCAGCCCCAGGCCTAGCATGTGACATCCGATACTGGATCAAAATACGCAATAATACGTATACTACGCCTGATATAGATAACATATTCCTGTAAGGATATTTCAGGAGAATTGGGTAGGCATGACGCTTTGCTAGAAGCCAACCTTGTTTTGTAAATCGGTAAAAATGTAGTACTAGGTACTTACGTGTTCGGATAGTCCGACGTCCGAATTTACTGCCAACATATCCGGGGATCTCATGGGTCACTTCCCGAAGATTCACCGATGACGTATGACTCGCACTTTATTAATCTGGGATTAATTAGATGAGAGAGAAAATAAATCTGGGATTAATTGCGGAGATATTTTATCTGGGATAAAATATCATTTAAAAGAGAGATAACGATTAATTTGGATTTAATTGATAAAATAATATATTAGATATATTATACGAAATTGGATTTCGACGCGGAATTGAAATTTGATTTTAATTCGGGCGAACGAGTTAATTTAGAATTAATTCGTTAGCGACGTGAATAGTGATTTTGCTAGGCATAATCATTTAATTACATCGCAACGGAAAATTCGTTAATTTGGAATTAGCGAACCCGAGCCCGAGAGTGTTCGCGAGCGCACTCACATTTCAAATTTGAGTGCGGCACACAAGTCACATCAAGCATCAAATCACTAGTCAATCGATTGATGTGACAACTTGTCACTTTTGATGTGATTGATAGTAATTGTTGGAAGTTGTTGATTTGGCTTAATTGCTTTGACTTTTGAAAGCCAAAAATTTGGTAAATCAATTAATTGATTTTTGGAAAATCAATAAGTGTATTAGATACACATTTCCAACCAACTAACACATCTAACTCTCTCATTTTCTCTTCCCCTCTCTCACGCCCATATGGGCAGTTTTTCTTCTTCTGGTTTCAGCTCACTGCCGTGAGTCATGGAGAAGCAAAATGATGATTTTGTTGCAAAATCAAGAGTGCTAGCACACTATGGAGACATACAAAGGTGATAAGGAAACTCACTTGTGAGCTTGGAATCATCAAACAAAGCTTGGAGCTTGATGAAGGACCATGACCGAAATTTCTTGGAGGACAGAAATGCTCACTACCGAGAGCCTTGGAGGGTTTCAAAGGGCATAAAAAGTTTTGTTCTTCACCGCATCACCTCAACCGATCGATGTAAGTATTCCACAACTTCTTCGTGTATTCACACTTGTTGTTTTATGCTTGATAATCGATCCTCGGGACCTTAGAATTTCCCAACAATGGTATCAGAGCGAGTAAAAGCATGAAACTTTAATTTAGGGTTCAATTTGGGTAAAATATATTTGAGCATGATTTGATGAAATTGGATGATTGAGTATGGTTAAATGTAGTTTAATTGAAGTTTGATTGGATCAATTTCAAGAAAAGTTGTTTGGAATAGTTTTCCCCAATTGTTGAGGCTTGGCCGAGAGACATAAGAACCCTAATGTCTTGGTATTTTTTATTTTGATTCATTGGATGAGTTGGAATCATGTTGGGAATGTTGAATTGGATTTAATTGGATTGAATTCGAATTGGACATAATTAACCCTACCATTGCCGAGACTTTGAAGCATGAAAATGGGTTTGATTTTTGTTAAAATGTGTTGGACATGTTTTAATGTTAATAAGCATAATTAATTAGGCTAATTGGTGTTTTGGAAATATTGATTTGGGTGATTAATTATGGCATTACACTTTGTTTAATTAAATATGAAATTTGGAATTTTTTGTAGTTTAATTAAATGGGCTTAAATTGGACTTGGGCTTGAAAAGTTGTTATTGGGCTTTAATGGGCTTGGTTGTACCAAGATTGGTTTAGGCTAAATTGGTTGGATCCAATTGGGCCCAAAACCATATCCATAAAGTCCAATTATGACTTAATGGACCTTTAATATTTAATTGGGCCTAATGGGCCTAAATTAGTTTCTAGGCATATAAGGGTGATTCCTTTAAATGGGCTTTAGTCTTTGGTTTGACCGAAGTTGACCAAAAGTCCATGTCTTAAGAAATTAATTGAAATCCCATTGGACTTTAATTAAATTAACATTGGATGTTAATCGGGCTTTGAGACCCGTAACGATTAAATTTGGAATTTAAGTCGTAAATGTTCGTTATTAAAGTGTAATATTTAATTTGGAATTAAATAGTGAATTAGTATTAAATACATATTAAATTGGATTTAATTTTGTAGTTTAATTTAATTCAAGAATTCGTACTTTGAGTACTTATTCGCAAAACGAGTTTGACTCGCGCAAAATCAAATCGTTGTTTGAACATTGGATGGTCACTAATTATCAGATTAATTAATTGGATTAGATTGATTGATAACATGCTTGTGTGAATACATGGTTGCGATGCATGAATAATGTATATCGGATGGATATTAGATGGGTGAGACAATTTTAGAAATTGTTGTAATAAATTTTGAATTTATTAATTGGACCTGCGTGTCCAGCCTATTACCTCAATACTCTTTGTATTTCTCTTCTCACCTATTCCCCTCAATGTAAATGAAGTGTTATGTAACAGGTAGAAGTAATACTTGTGCTAGCGGGAGAGAGGAAAGAGAGAGATTTGATCTAGGATCAATGTGTTAAGTATCCATCCACATATCATTATTATTTTATTTACGCGCCTTATTATGTGTTTAGAATGCATGTTTAAGGGTGTATGATGATGAGACCTTAACAAAGATAATAAATTGGTTGCCAATTTGCACGCGAAAAACCCTCGCTAAATATTAAGCGTTTTTCCTTCCATTGAGTGATTCTTACTCAAGATCCAAGACTGGCATTGGTTTGTTGGCCAAAGTCAAGACCTTTGTCCGTCGATGATGTTTTTGAATCATGAAGGCTTTGTTCCATATTGGTGTCTTGTCCAAGTTGTGATTTGTTGGCCAAAGTCAAGATCACTTCTTGTCCATCGACATTGATTACGAAGTTTTCCAAGGTCAATGGGTCACGCTTAACTGGGATCACTAAGTTTGTTGTGCCAAAGCCAAGGCTTAGTTGATTCAGAGGAAAAATGTTAGGCAATCATTTTGGATATTTTTGGCATATATAAGATATATGTTTCGGACTTGGATGTCCCCCTACTGGATCTAGGAATTGGATGTGATCCAATTGATCTTAGAGATCTACCTAGTTAATTATCATATAATTTGTTGGCCAAAGTCAAGATTGTGTGACATTTAACGGGATCCTAGCCCACTAGGAAACACGGTTTCCCGAGTACTCGACAGATGGTTAGAGGCTCGCCGAAAAATAGTGGGAGGCAAGTAGTAAATTTGCAATATTCGTTTAATAACTTGCCATACGCGCTCATATCAAATCATTCATCGTTAAATAAATTAAATGTTAGTTGGACTAATATTTAATCGTTGTTTTAATAAAACAGTTGGACTGTATTCAAACTATATCATTTATAGTTGATTATATAATTGGATTATAGTATTATAGTAATCAATATATTTGATTTAATTAATTATAGTTGATTTTATAATTGGATTATAGTAATCAATATAATTGATTTTAACCTATTAAATTATAGTTGATTAAATAGTTGGACTATAGTAATCATTATAATAAATAGTACCTAAAATCGTTGATTAATAGTTGGACTATTAGAATCAAGATAAAATTGAAAGATTAGCATTTAAAATATAATCATAGGGAAAATGTATTTAATTGGTTTAATTTTCAAATTGGGAATAAATTTCAGGATGGTCCTGGAAACTAATAAGTTACTTTATTTGATAAAATAACATATTAGGCCTAAAGCCCGGAGTTAAACGAATAGTAGAGCATGATCTTTGGAAGATTCATGTAATGATAACTTTAATGCTTAATCCATTAAACTTGCCAATTAGACTATTTAATTTCTTAATGAGAACTAAGGATTAGATCCTTAAAGTATGATAATGAAATTGAAGGATCTTCATAGATCTATTTTTAGATCTTAGAAGTACTAAGTTGCAATAGTAAACTCTTGGAGAGTTAATGGCTATACTCAAGGAGACAAAGCCAAAGTTTGTAATAAGGCAAGAAGCGGAAGGCGCGTCTTACTTCAACATTCTAGAAGGCCAAGGCTTGGCCAAAGGCTTCTGGGATGTGAAAAGGGCAAAGGCAAAATCATTACAGTCTTCTGGGAAGATAATGGACATATCCTAAGATGTCTGCCTAAATTGTGGCAAACAGAATCGCGGAAGCGTGACTGCCGTTTGAACAAAGCAGACATGAAGGAATTGAAGATGAGCAAGGCTCCGACTTCAAATATATTTGTCAAAATTATTACACTACTAGTATTAAAATTGGATTTTAATACTAAGTGTGGTACATAAATATATATTGATGTGCAGAATCTGCTATGAGCAGGATACTGACTTCAGTTGAGATAAATCTGTGAATTGGAAATGGGACGAAAGTTGCTGTTTTAACCATAGATACCTAAGTTTAGGAACCACCCTCGGGTGTGTACTTAAATTAGGAAACTGTTAAAATGTAACTAGTTTGACTAGAAATATATCTATATCAGTGTTTAATCCGTTGTGGATATACCTTTATATTATAGAACACTAAAGTTTTTTATTATATAAAGATGATATTGAGATAAACACATTAGATGTGAATAACAGAATTATATTTTGAATATAAATAAATCTCAAAACTATAACATGACAAACTGATTTGATCAGAAGAAACTTAAATATGGCATTGTTGTCTGGGACACAATAAACGAGACTCGTATATCCACACTTTTGAAGAGTGGGTACTAGGACTAATTTGAATCCAATCAAATAAAGTCTACGAATCTAGTTTATTGGGCAAAGTGCCTAAAACACTATTTACTTGGTAAAAGTGTAAGTGCCACCGATCTGTTAGCCTTATTCATAGTGAAGTAGATGGGCCCATATCTAGCTAGGCTAGAGGTGGATATGAATATTTCGTGACCTTTACGGATGTGGCATCGCGTTATGGTTATGTGTTTCTTTTGAAACACAAATCGGAAACTTTTATAGTTTCGACGCGAAATAGACAAACAGATCGGCTGAAGTATAAAATCGTCACGGTTAGACCATGATGAAAATACTTAAGCAATAATTTTCAACATATACTTGAAATAATATAGTATTCTTTCAATGAGGACTCCTCCCGGAACACGTCAGTTTGACGGTGTGTCCGACCGGATAAATCAAATTTGTTGGACATGATAAGGTTAATGTGAGTCGCTCTGAGCTACCATTTCCTTCAACGGATAGACATAAACAGTCTAGAAATTATTTTGAATAAGGTTCCAAAATCTGTTAGACAGACTTCATATTAGATATGAACAGGAAAGAAACTGGGTTTTCTCATTCCTGAAGATTTGGGAATGCTAGGCATATGTTTGGATGATACCAAACTAGAACCCAAATCGGATAAGTGCCTAAGTTGTTGGTTATCCTAGGGAAACCAAAGTATAGTACTTATACAACTCACAAGAGAACAATGTAATTGTTGCTCACCATGCGGTTTTCCTAAGAGGAATACCTATATGCAGTGGTAAGTGGGAGGATAGTAAAACTCGATGAAAATTGGAGCAATACTATTCCTGGCACCCATTCCTAATGGAACACAAATAGTTCATCAAGGATGAAACTACACCAATAATCTTCGAATACACAAGAACCGCGTAAGTCGGAGAGAGTCAGAAAACAACCTGGGAGGTATGGGTTTCTGATCTCACCTCATAAAGATGTCAATCTTATTGAGGAATACGAACTGACTACGTATGAGGAAGTGATATAAGGTATCGACTCCCTATCATGGCAAAGTGTCATGAAATCCGAAATGGATTCCATGTATACCAACTAAATTTGGACACTAGTTGATGTACCGCAAGGCATTGTGCCTATTGGTACTATATAAGTTTTCAAGGAAGACATGCATGGAAGGCAACATACCAACGTACTAAGCTAGGCTTGTAGCGAAAAGGTATCGTTATCAATATTGTGTCGATTACGACGAAACCTTTTACCTGTTGCCACGGTAAATCCATTTGGATAATGCTTGCAGAAGCTGCATGTTTCATTTATGAAATATGGCAGCTGAACGGGAAATCGCTTTCCTGAAAAGGAAATTTTTTGGAGGATGTTTACAATATCCTGACGGTTTTGTCATACCAAAACTAGCAAACAAGGTTTGCAGGTTATTCGATCCATGTTGGATTGAAGCAAGCATTGCGTTCTTAGAATTATTGATTCTTGTGTATATAAGGAGGTTAGTGGGAGCGCACTGACATAAATGTCTTGTATAATAATGACATGTCATTTCTTGGAAATGATATTCCCATAATACAATCGGTGAAAGCATGGCTTTCATGAGAAAATTCTCCGTATGAATTTGGAGAAAAAACCTTATTCTAGGAATAAAGATCTACTGGGATAGATCCAAAGGTTGTTAATACTCTCCAAGAACTCATACATTGAAAAATGTACGTGACCTGTGTGTCTCATATACTTTGAGCATATGGATTCACAATCGGGCCAATCCATGTGATGGTCACTGGATTGATGTTAAGAACATCCTTCAGTATCTTAGAGAACTAAGGATATTGTCTTAAACTATTGAGATGGAGAACTTGAAGTGACTGGGATTACTGTTGCAAGTTTCCTAACCGATAATAACGACTATAAGTCGTAAAACGGTGCTATAAAGTTTGAATAACGAAACAGTGAGCTGGAAATCTTCCAAGCAAGATACTGTTACCGAATAAACAACAAATGTGGGTTATTACTGCAGCTGAGGCAGCAATAGAAGCCATTTGGGTCGATAATAAATCTAATTAGATTAGATATAGTTCTGTTAGCAGCTGAGCTAGGCTTCAGCGCAGGCTAAAGAATTAATGGTCTCATCAACGATCCAAATACATACTTCGACTATTCATCTGATTCATTTGGATCATACATCGTGGCGATGTGATGATCGTATATAAATCGCATGAGATGATAATCATGCAAATCCGCTGACGAAAGCATTTCCTCATCAGTTTAAGCGAACCGTACATAGTTCGGGTGTAGGACACTCGAGTGACTGGCTATCGGCCAAGTGGGAGATTGTTGGACAGTTATGACACATAGCGTCACTATTTGTACAGATCATGGTGTTGTTGTACAAATTAACTATGTGACAAAGGAAATTTTCTTTATCATTTGTGATTAGATCACCAAGATGTATAAATGATGAAAGGTCCATATGATTAGTTCCTGGATTGAGATGATATGAGACAATATCAATCCACGAAGGTTTAATCATTAAATATCCCTAGTCAGAGTGTTATCGAGATTGGATATTGATAATGCGTAAAAGACTAGTATTACACTTGTGCGCGTTGTGAGGGCATAACGGTATAGTTCTCATATATTTAGGTATAGGATACTCATGCAAGTGAGTAGGAGGTTGTGTTTTACCGATGGTACGGAAAACAGCTTCGCTCTTGATAAACCCCTCGGAATTCCATTGGTAGTATGACTATGTGTCTATGGAAGTCCGAAATCAGGGTAGGTGTATTTGGTATTAACCTGAGACTTGCACCGCTAATACTTGAGACAATCAATGTACTTTGGTTTTAGGTCGTCCAGGGCTTTAATTGGTTTTGTGTACGCCTTTGCTGGGTATATTGAGAATCGTAGTGTGTTGGGTGTGATGTCAAGATGGAAGTATCACTCCAGTCATAGTGGAGATGATGGTCACGTAGGATACGGAACTGGTTCTCTTATGTACTGCAGTCATCGGGATAAAATGACTAGGTCATGTTTATCCAATATAGAGACTAGTTACCAGAGATCTGATATGTGCTTCGTACGGGGCAGACACAATTCCAACCCCAGGCCTAACATGTGACATCCGATACTGGATCGAAATACGCAATACTACATATACTACGACTGATATAGATCACATATTCCTGTAAGGATATTTCTGGAGAATTGGGTAGGCATGGCGCTTTGCTAGAAGCCAATCTTGTCTTGTAAATCGGTAAAAATGTAGTACTGGGTACTTACGTGTTCGGATAGTCTGACGACCGATTTACTGCCAACATATCCGGGGATCTCATGGGTCGCTTCCCGAAGATTCACCGATGACGTATGACTCGCACTTTATTAATCTGGGATTAATTAGATGAGAGAGAAAATTAATATGGGAATTGCGGAGGTATTTTATCTGGGATAAAATATCGTTTAAAAGAGAGATAACGATTAATTTGGAATTAATCGATAAAATAATATATTTGATATATTATACGAAATTGGATTTCGACGCGGAATTGAAATTAGATTTTAATTCGGGCGAACAAGTTAATTTAGAATTAATTCGTTAGTGACGTGAATAGTGATTTCGCTAGGCATAATCATTTAATTACGTCGCAACGGAAAATTTGTTAATTTAGAATTAGTGAACCCGAGCCCGGGAGTGTTCGCGAGCGCACTCGTATTTTGAATTCGAGTGCGACACGCAAGTCACATCTAACGTCAAATTACTAGTTAATCGGTTGATGTGACAACTTGTCAGTTTTGATGTGATTGATAGTAGTTCTTGGAAGTTGTTGATTTGGCTTAATTGCTTTGACTTTTGAAAGCCAAAAATTTGGTAAATCAATAAGTGTATTAGATACACATTTCTAACCAACTAACACATCTAACTATCTCATTTTCTCTTCCTCTCTCTCACGCCCATATGGGCAGTTTTTCTTCTTCTGGTTTCATCTCCCTGCCGTGAGTCATGGAGAAGCAAAATGATGATTTTGTTGCAAAATCAAGAGTGCTAGCACACTATGGAGACATACAAAGGTGATAGGGAAACCCACTTGTGAGCTTGGAATCATCAAATAAAGCTTGGAGCTTGATGAAGGACCATGACCGAAATTTCTTGGAGGACATATATGCTCACTGCCGAGAGCCTTGGAGGGTTTCAAAGGGCATAAAATTTTTGTTCTTCACCGCATCGCCTTAACCGATCGATGTAAGTATTCCGCAACTTCTTCGTGTATTCGCACTTGTTGTTTTATGCTTGATAATCGATCCTCGGGACCTTAGAATTTCCCAACAACCTCTTCACTACAGGCCTAGCTTTCCCAACAACCCTGTGCATGGGCTGTGTGTGCATGAGGATTTACGTGGAGAGTCTAATGGGTTGCTAAAAATGGCTTGTTCAAGGTGCGTCAAATAGAGTCTGTGGCCGAGAAGAAGAGGGAGTAGGGTATAAGGCAGGGGCTGGAAATTGGCGTGAACTGGGCAGAAGGTAGTGATGCATGAATGATGATGAAGATAGGGGCACACGTTTTTTTAGGGCTTATGGTGCGGCAGTTTTAGGGCTTCTTAGATATGTGTCATTTTTGTGTGGTTAACGTGAGGAGTCATGGGGTGGCTGATTTCTTCAAAGTGAGGGCTGTGAAGGGGGCTTTTTGATCTCTAAAATGCTTAGTCTTTTCTTGATGTGTATTAGGTGTTCCAAGGAAGAAAAATGAGGGTTTAAATAGGCAAATGGAGGGCATTAATGAGATTGGCAAGTGATAATGAAAGGTAATCAATTTGATGACAAGTTTTGTTTGGAAATGGAAGGAAGGTAATGTATAATTTTGTTTGTTTGTTGAAAATGAATAAAGGTTGAAAGGAAAGGAAATGAAATGACATGTTTTGTTGGGAAATGGAAGAAAGGTTATGCATAATTGTGATCCTTTGTTGAAAATTTAAAAAAAAAGTGATGGAAAATGAAGAAAATGAGAGGGGATGGTGTGGGGCGGGGGTGTGATGGCTAAATGATGTGGGGTGATCTAATAATGCCTTGGAAATTAGGTGTCAAGGTAAAAGGTGAGATCAAAGGTGTAAAGTAAATTGGTGGAAGGATAAATCATGTTTGAATAGTGCAAGGAGGGTGAATTTTTGTTGTCATGGTCGTGGGCCTCATGGGTGGTGGGCTTGGCATGATCTATTTTGGTTTCATGGGCTTTGGATGTGGGTTTAGGTGTTTAGGTAGGCTTAGAGTGGTTTGCGGGAATTTAGGGCCAAAGATGTACCTCGAACGAAGATTCAACAGCGAACTCCGAGCCAACTTAGCGAATCAAAACCAATAATATGTCAATTCTTGACTTCTCATTTCCGACGACCGTTTTCCACAACTTCCACGACTTAAAGGTAGTGCCTCCTTACGAGACTCCTCATCGGGTTCGATATGCAAAAATGCAATGCCTACAGTACCCCGATTGTGACTTACAGTCATCTTTATCGGTTTAGTTTAGAAACTTCATCGGTGAACCCAGTCACTTCAAGTTCTCCATCCCCATAGACTAAGAAAGCATCCTTAGTTCATCTAAGATACTTAGGATGTTCTTTAGAGCTATCCAGTGACCATCACGTGGATCGGCCTGATAGCGACTGCAAATGCTCAAAGCATACGAGACATCAGGTCACGTACATATCATGGCGTACATGATCGATCTGACTGCTGAAGCATACGAGACATCAGGTCGCGTACATATCATGGCGTACATGATTGATCCGACTGATGAAGCATACGTGATCGATTCAATGCATCTCTCTCATCTTTAGTTTTATGAGACATGTCCTTAGATAGAGAGACACCATGTGACACCGGAAGCAGCCCCTTCTTGGACTGATCCATGTTGAATCTCTTCAACACTTTGTCAATGTACGAGCTCTAGGAGAGTCCAAGCAGCTTTCTAGATCTATCCCGGTAGATCATTATTCCTAAAATAAAGGCTGCTTCTCCCAAGTCTTTCATGGATAATTTTAATGAAAGCCAAGCTTTCACCGATTGTAGCATGGGAATGTCATTGCCAAGAAGTAATACATCATCAACATATAGGACAATGAATGTCAGTGCGCTCCCACTAACTTTCTTATATACACAAGAATCATCTTCGTTTTGAATGAAACCATATTCTTTTATGATCTCATCAAAACGTTGGTTCCAAGAACGTGATGCTTGCTTCAATCCATAAATGGATCGATTTAACTTGCAAACCTTGTTTGCAAATTTTGGCACGACAAAACCGTCAGGCTGTTGAATATAAACATCCTCCAAAAGGTTTCTGTTAAGGAAATCGGTTTTGACGTCCATCTGCCATATTTCATAATCGAAATATGCAGCAATAGCAAGCATTATCCGAATGGATTTCATCATGGCAACAGGTATAAAAGTTTCGTCATAATCAACACCATGTCGTTGACAATACCCTTTCCCTACAAGCCTAGTTTTGTACGTTTGTATGTTGCCTTCCATGTCGGTCTTCCTTTTGAAGACCCATTTACAACCAATAGGCTTAATTCCTTTTGGTGCATCAACCCGTGTCCAAACTTGGTTGGTAAACATGGAATCCATTTCGGACTTCATGCCCTCTTGCCATAAAGCATAGTCGAAACCTTGTATCGCTTCCTCATACATAGCCGGTTCATCTTTCTCAATAAGATTATTGTCTACATGAGGTGAGATCTGAAACCCATACCTCTCAGGTTATTTTCTGACTCTCTCCAACTTACGCGGTTCTTGTGTATTAGAAAATTATGGAACAGTCTCATCCTTGATGAACTATTCATGTTCCGTGAGGGGGTCAGTGCCAGGAACATTATCACTCTGATTTTCATTGGAGTTATACTTTCCTCCCACTTATCACTACATCAATGAATTATGATCAAATCCGTCCAAGTATCAATTATTCGAAAAAGTGGATATACGAGTCTTATTAATGTGTCCCAGACGACAATGCCATAGATAAGTTTCATCTGTTTTACTCAATTTGAGCTTTTTGTTTGTCATGTTATATGTTTGAGATTCATTTATATTCAAAATATAAAGACCATTATTAACATCTGCTTTACATATCAAAAGATCATCTTTATATACAAAACACCCAGTGTTCCGGAATACAAAGGTATACTTGCATCGGGTTAAACTAGATATAAATATTATATTTCTAGTCAAACTAGGTACAAAATAATAGTCACCTAATGTAATTACATGCCCCGAGGGCAGATTCAAAACATAGGTGCCAACGGCCAAAATAGTGACTTTTGTCCCATTTCCGACTCGTAGGTTGATCTCACCTGAAGCCAGTCTCCTGCTAATCGGCAGATCCTGCACATCAGTACATATGTGAGTCCCACATCCAGAATCAAAAATCCAATTTTTAAAACCAGTAGTGGACATCTTTATTTCAATAACAAACATACCTGAAGCCGGAGCCATACCCGCCTTTGCTTCCTTCAAGTCCGCCTTGTACTCACGGCAGTCACGCTTCCAGTGACCCCATTTGCCACAGTGTAGGCAGACGTCTTGGGATTTGTCCTTTGTCTTCCCATTAGACTTTGACGATTTAGCCATGCCCTTTCTATTTTTCTTCTTCACACCCCTAGAAGCCTTCGGCCAAGCCTTGGCTTTCTGAGATGTCGAAGTAAGATGTTGTAGGAGATAGAAATCGGCGACACTGTCCGGGCTCACGGCCCGGTCGGGAGTACGAAGTAGCCCACGTGGGACTAAACTGGAGAAATAAAAGGAGTCGCCACCCAGTGTGAACTGGGAAATGATTTAAGGCCGCACTCACCCCTCGCAAGGGAAGACCTCAAACCGTTGGGTTCGAAACGGTCCTTACTTATGCCAATTGTAATAAAGTGATTAATGCAATAGTATAACCAAGTCTTATGCAACACAAGCAAGATGATTCAAATGACATACATGAAACATGATAATGCATATAACCATAAATAACCGAAGAGACAAACATGCGAAACAATGAAGAAAGATAAATAACATAAAATAAATACGGAACAATAAAACAACCATAAATCCAAATTAAATGTGAAATAGTAAAAAGACAAATAACGTGAAATAAATGCCAAATAATGAAATATGTGGCCAAAGTATTTGGCCGTTTTCATTGTAGGACTTTGCATGCCCGGTTGGACATATTCCACGTCCAAACAAGCATGCCGTTTCCAGGACGACAAAATAAAATATAACAAATGGTGCCCTCAGGTCTTACCTTGTAAGTCGCTTCTCGGGAGTGTGTGTGGGACGTCGCCGGAAGGGTTAATGTTTCTGCTATTTTTTCTGGTTCACTGGTTTGCTGTTTCCCCCATTTTGCTCACTGTTTTCTCTATTTTTACTACTGTTTCAGTCGTTGTTCTTGCTGCTATTTTTAGTTTATTTTCTGTGGTTTTTTCTGGAATTTTTTTGTTGTATTTTTGGGTCTGTTTTTTGGGATTGGTTTCGGGACTGGTTTGGGGACTATTTTGTGCTATTTTCTTGTGTTTGTTTACTGGCTCCACGTCCAAGCTGCTCGATGTTTGCCTTGCTGCTTCTTGCTTTTGTCACATTCATGCTGAGGTAGCATTTTCTTGTTGAGTGCGCGTGTGCCATGCTGCTTCGTTCCACGTCAAGGCTGCACACATTTTTGGGTTGGGTTGTTGTTATTGCTTAGTCGGTGGTGATGGTTCTTCGTTGCTTTGATTTGTGTCGGTCCAGGGTTTGTGGTTTCATGTGGTGGATTGGCTAGTGCCGAGTGTGTACCTTTGAGTGTTAGCTTGGTTGAAGGGTTAGCCGTGACAGATCAGAGATGGGGGCCGTGTGAGAGGGGTGTCCTCATTGGAGTGGCTGTTGTGTGTGCTTTTTTGAGAGAGGGGACCCGAGTGATGTTAGGGTTTGTGTGTGGTCAGGGTGAAGTGCTGGTCGAAAGGTTTTTTTTGTGCCTGTCTTTGCTGGCTTGTTCACGGTCAGTCTGGGTAACGAGTTAGAGAGAGACATGACCAGAGTGTTGTTAGGGTTTGTTTGTTGGCTTTGCTGTGTGCATTTTGTTCTTCGTCTTTCACGTGAAAGGCTATGGTTTTTGTGTCATCGTGATTCGGTGTGGAGAGAATGGGGATCGGTGAGAGGAAAGTAGAAGGAATATTGTGCGTGAAGAGATAGTAGAGTCAGGGACGTG
Organism: Zanthoxylum bungeanum; assembly: GCA_019454045.1. Taxonomy (NCBI): domain Eukaryota; kingdom Viridiplantae; phylum Streptophyta; class Magnoliopsida; order Sapindales; family Rutaceae; genus Zanthoxylum; species Zanthoxylum bungeanum. The sequence continues at coordinate 6,925 of SKCR01007601.1, read as the reverse complement.
GCTGTGTGAGGTTTTGTGAGTGCCTTTTTGCCGTGAGGGTGAGAGCTAGGGTTACCGAGTGTATGAAAGAGAGAGATTAGGGTCTCGGTTTTGTTTTTGCCGTGAATGAGCACTAATGGTCTTAAGGTTTGGTTTGTGTGTCTTTTTATAAGAGTGGGTTAGGGTTTTCCTTGTACGGGTAGGAAATAAAGATTGTGTAATAATGGGGAATATTTATTTAGTTTGTTATAAGGAAATGATCTATTCAATTTACGAAGGTGATTTATTTTAGTTTAGGAAAGGGATTTACTTAATTTAGAAAGGTTATTTGATATGATTTATTTAATTTAGGAAGGAGATTTGATTTGATTTATTTAATTTAGGAGGGAGATTTTATTTGATTTATTTAATTTAGACATGTGTTTAATATTTTTGGATTGGATTTGGGCGAAATGGGCTTTGGATGGGTGCGGGGGTTTTGGGCCGAGTCTAACAGTTAAAACAGAGATTAATCGAGCGAACCCAAGGCTAAAAAAATGAATTGATTCTGGCAAGGTGTTTATTTCTTGAGTTTCCCCTTTCGACGTCCGTTTCCCGCGACTTCCGCAACTTATTGGGTAGTGCCTCCATATGAGGCTCATCATCGGGTCTTATGCAAAAATACAGTGCCTACAGTCGCCCCCACTTTGATGAGACTTGTGCAATGTGTGATAGTGACAATCCTATCAAAGTTATGCATGCATTTTTTACTTACCTGGCTCGCCAGCTGCTTCTTGACTTACCTGTTGCTTCGAACTGAGTTGATCTGGTGGTGAGGTGCTGCGACCCCTGAGGTTCATCCCTGCAAGATGCTGCGATCTCTAGGAATCACTACCGGACTGAGCTGATAAGAGGTGGTCCATTCCCGAACCGTTACTATGAGGTGGTCCATTTCTGAACCATTATTTGGGAGGTGGTCCATTTCCGAACAATTACTTGAGAGGTGGTCCATTTCCGAACCGTTACTATGAGGTGGTCCATTCCCAAACCGTTACTGTGAGGTGGTCCATTCCCGAACCGTTATTGTGAGGTGGTTCATTCCTGAACCGTTACTATGAGGTGATCCATTCCCGAACCGTTACTGTGAGGTGGTCCATTCCCGAACCGTTACTGTAAGGTGGTTTATTTCTGAACCGTGCTCCATTTCCGGAGCGCCATTCCCGGTATGCTGAACCTCATTTTCGAGGCGTCGCTGATGTGATGGTGGTCCATTTCCGAACCATTTGAGATTGTGGTCTATTTCCGAACCGTGCTCCATTTTCGGAACGCCATTCCCGGCATGCTAAACCTCATTTCCGAGGTATCACTGATGTGATGGTCCATTTCTGAACCGTGCTCCATTTCCAGAGCATAATTCCCGGCATGCTAAACCTCATTTCCGAGGCGTCGCAGATGTGATGGTCCATTTTCAAACCGTTTGAGATTGTGGTCCATTTCCGAACCGTGATCCATTTCCGGAGCGCCATTCCCGACATGCTACACCTCATTTTCAAGGCTTCGCTGATGTGATGGTCCATTTTCGAACCATTACTGAGTTGAGATTGTGTTCCATTTCTGAACCGTGCTCCATTTCCGGAGTGCCATTCCCGGCATGCTAAACCTTATTTCCGAGGCGTGGCTGATAATGTGGGCCTCGACCCTGGGATTCATTCCCAAAGATGTTGATAATGTGGTCCTCGACCTTGGGATTCATTCCCGAAACTGCTGATAATATGGGCCTCGACCCTGGGATTCATTCCCGAAACTCCTGATAAAGTGGGCCTCGACCCTGAGATTCATTCCCGAAACTGCTGATAAAGTGAGCCTTGACCCTGGGATTCGTTCCCGAAACAGCTGATAAAGTGGGCCTCGACCCTGGGATTCATTCCCGAAACTGCTGATAAAGTGGGCCTCGACCCTGAACCCTGGGATTCATTTCCGAAACTGCTGATAATATTGGCCTCGATCCTGGGATTCATTCCCAAAACTGCTGATAGTGTAGGCCTCAACCCTGGGATTCATTCCCGAAACTGCTGATAATATGGGCCTCGACCCTGGGATTCATTCCCGAAACTGTTGATAATGTGGGCCTCGACCCTGGGATTCATTCCCGAAACTGCTGATGATGTGGGCCTCGACCCTGGGATTCATTCCCCAAACTGCTGATGATGTGGGCCTCGACCCTGGGATTCATTCCCGAAACTGCTGACAATGTGGGCTTCGACCTTGGGATTCATTCCCGAAATTGCTTGTCTTTGCCGTTTTTCCTTTTCTTCAAAACCTGAGAACAAAAAATGCGTGTATGTGACGTGTATGCATGCATGCATGATTGTGTTTCCTATTCCGATGGTTAGGCCTTCCTTGTGCTCTTTGACGCCATTTGCCTATAAAAGTCTTTGATCGCCCCCTGGGTCTGCTTTCTGCCGACTCTCTTCTGGTGATTGTTCAGTTCTCTTTAGTCTCATTTCTCAAGTTCTCCTTATTCGCGGGGTGGTAGACTGGTCGCCCCCAGACTCGATTTAGCTTTCTGTTCTTCGCTTCTTGCATTAGGTCAAATTATATCATGTGATGTGACGTTACATACCAACATGCTATACTGCCCCTTACGAAATAGTCTTTATAGTTATACGTATTGTTTCCCTCAAAGGATGCCCAGTGTCGAAACCAGAGAACCTTCAAAACACTCAATGCAACTCAAATCCAAGTCTTTGAATAAATGATCTGAGACAGACTCAAAGTGTGTGTGTGCAAAGGTTCCTTTGCAGATTCATCCCCAAGTAAGCCAACTCAATGATTTCGTCAAAAAATTGGGATCGATAGGTCAAACCAACCTAGATGTCTCAATTATGCCTGCAGTTGCTTTTTTGTGCTCAATGTGGTATGATTTTCTTTCTCTTTTGTCTCTCTCTTTTTTTCTTTTCATTTTGAACTTCTTCTTTTTTCAACACACCTACCCTTTAAGGTAGCATTTCTCCTCATGGTGGTCCTAATACTCACCCATGGGTAGCTTCACGCTTATCGGTTATAGGTGGTTTAATTCTTTTCCTTAGAGACTTTTCTTTTATTCTCAATCATACCACACATCATAACACAAGCAAATCAGGATAGACATTTAAGCGAACGATCATTCATCGACCTACAATTTCTTCAACTAGTCACTTTGCTAACTACTCAGATTTTCACTGCTAAGAACCATAATCAAGTGCTTACGAGTCTAACATAGATCAATCACTCAAAGTATCAGATAAAAGCACAACAAGAGTTTATCGTTTCTAAGATTTCTCCCTAAAGCAAATGATTTCATCATTGGACTTATGCCTAACTATTAAGGACTAAGAACAAACAATTTTTTCTTTTTTCTTTTTCTTTTCTTTTTCTTTTCTTTTTTTTTTTCTCTTTTCTTTTCTTCTTTTTTTTTGCTGATGGCCCCCCAATGGTCTTTCTATTCTTGCCATAAAGTTTTCTATTTCTCGGCTTCTTTTTCCCGATATCCATGTTTGCTAAACTCTTCTTGACAAATCTTTCTTTCTCTCTAACCCAACGGATATCTATGATGGCTTTTAAGACGCATGGTTAACATGATGTGTGTATGCATGAGATGCGTGCGATGTATGAGATATAATATGCATGTGGTCATCAAAAGCATAAAGGGGCAACTTTTATAGGATATATGACTATGGTTCATATGCGGGCTTATAAGAGTATAGACAAAGGCTCCCGCCGGCGAAGGATTGCCCACAACTAGGTCTCCCCACTCAATGGTTCGAGCGACCAAGTGAGCGCACCTTTTTTATACCCTAAGGTCGTGCCAACGAGTGATGATACCATATAACGATCCGCCGCTTCGAGTGAAAATGACTTCTCGATACATGAAGGATTGTCAAATGGATTTCTCTATTGAAGATTCCCCAGAGGGAGGGTGGAGCGAACTCTCTTAAATATCCTTGCCTCTTAGGCTCTTATCGCCTTGGTGACAGGAATAAACAGTAAATCCTCCAAATTAGTCCATCAAGGTAAGCTTTGAGTAAATGATTATCTAGATATCTTCACATCTTTTCCTTTGCCTATAAAAAGGTAGTAAGCGAAGGAGGACACAAAATCATTATCTAACTCTAATAATGCCATTGGTTAAACCCATTAGACCCAACCCACTTGTAGACACGGTTAACTAAAGTAAGAATCACAAACATTACAAGACATTATTTCGGGGTTGATTCTCTATCCCCAGTGGAGTCGCCAGACTGTAGGACACAGAAATCGGCGACGCTGTCCAGGCTCGCGGCCCGGTCGGGAGTACGAAGTAGCCTGCAGGGGGACTAAACTGGAGAAATAAAATGGAGTCGCCACCCAGTGTGAACTGGGATATGATTTAATGCCACACTCACCCCTCGTAAGGGAAGACCTCAAACCATTGGGTTCGGAACGGTCTCTTACTTATGCCAGTTGTAATAAAGTGATTAATGCAATAGTATAACCAAGTCTTATGCAACACATGCAAGATGATTCAAATGACATACATTAAACATGATAATGCATATAACCATAAATAACCGAAGAGACAAATATGCGAAACAATGAAGAAAGATAAATAACACAAAATAAATACGGAACAATAAAACAACCATGAATCCAAATTAAATGTGAAATAGTAAAAAGACAAATAACGCGAAATAAATGCCAAATAATGAAATATGTGGCCAAATTATTTGGCCATTTTCAATGTAGGACTTCCCATGCCCGGTTCGACATATTCCACGTCCAACCAAGCATGTTGTTTCCAGGACGACAAAATAAATATAACAAAGGGTGCTCTCAGATCTTACCTTGTAAGTCGCTTCTCGGGAGTGTGTTGGGACATCGTCATAAGGGTTAACATTTCCGCTATTTCTTATGGTTCACTGGTTCGTTGTTTTCCCCGTTTTGCTCACTGTTTTCTCTGTTTTTATTGCTGTTTCAGTCGCTGTTCTTGCTGCTATTTTCAGGTTATTTTCTGCGGTTTTTTCTGGACTATTTTTATTGTATTTTTGGGTCTATTTTTTGGGATTGGTTTCGGGACTGTTTCAGGGACTGGTTTGGGGACTATTTTATGCTATTTTCTTGTATTTGTTTACTGGCTCCACGTCCAAGCTGCTCGCTATTTGCCTCGCTGCTTCTTGCTTTTGTCACGTTCATGCTGAGGTAGCGTTTTCTTATTGAGTGCGCGTGTGCCATGCTGCTTCGTTCCACGTCAAAGCTACACACATTTTTGGGTTTGGTTGTTGTTATTGCTTAGTCGGTGGTGATGGTTCTTCGTTGCTTTGATTTTGTGTCGGTCCAGGGTTTGTGGTTTCACGTGGTGGATTGGCTTGTGCCGAGTGTGTATCTTTGAGTGTCAGCTTGGTTGAAGGGTTAGCCGTGAGAGATCAGAGATGTGGGGCCGTGTGAGAGGGGCGTCCTCCTTAGAGTGGCTGTCGTGTGTGCTTTTTTGAGAGAGGGGACCCGAGTGCTGTTAGGGTTTGTGTGTGGTCAGGGTGAAGGGCTGGTCGAAAGGTTTTTTTTGTGCCTGTCTTTGCTGGCTTGTTCACGGTCAGTCTGGGTAACGAGTGAGAGATATACATGACCCGAGTGTTGTTAGGGTTTGTTTGTTGGCTTTGCTGTGTGCATTTTGTTCTTGGTCTTTCACGTGAAGGGCTGTGGTTTTTGTGTCATCGTGATTCGGTGTGGAGAGAATGGGATATCGGCGAGAGGAAAGCAGAGGGAATGTTGTGCGTGAAGAGAGAGTAGAGTCAGGGACGTGGCTGTGTGAGGTTTTGTGAGTGCCTTTTTTCCGTGAGGGTGAGAGCTAGGGTTGCCGAGTGTATGAAAGAGAGATATTAGGGTCTCGGTTTTGTTTGTGCCGTGAATGAGCTCTAATGGTCTTAAGGTTTGGTTTGTGTGTCTTTTTATAAGTGTGGGTTAGGGTTTTCCTTGTACGGGTAGGAAATAAAGATTGTGTAATAATGGGGAATATTTATTTAGTTTGTTATAAGAAAATGATCTATTCAATTTAGGAAGGTGATTTATTTTAGTTTAGGAAATGGATTTACTTAATTTTGGAAGGTGATTTGATATGATTTATTTAATTTAGGAAGGATATTTGATTTGATTTATTTAATTTAGGAAGGAGATTTGATTTGATTTATTTAATTTAGACATGTGTTGAATATTTTTGAATTGGATTTGGACGAAATGGGCTTTGGATGGGTGCGGGGGTTTTGGGCCGAGTCTAACAGTTAAAACAAAGATTAATCGAGCGAACCCAAGGCTAAATAAATGAATTGATTCTGGCAAGGTGTTTATTTCTTGAGTTTCCCATTCCGACGTCTGTTTCCCGCGATCGGGTAGTACCTCCATATGAGGCTCATCATCGGGTCTTATGCAAAAATACAGTGCCTACAGATGCGCCTCACGCTTCTTGCCCTTCAGAAGCTCTGGCTCTGCCTCTTTCAGCATCGCCATTAACTCTCCAAGAGTCTTTTCTTGGTTCATCATATTGTAGTTCATGATGAACCCGCCTCAGCAATCGAGCAGAGACTGTAAGATCAAATCTATAGAAGTCTCGGCCTCGATGGTTTTGTCCAGCTGACCTAGCTATTCGATGTCAGTAATCATCTGCGATATATGGTGCTCGAAAGATGTACCCTCTGACATACGGAGCGAAATAGCTTCTTTTGCAATTCGTACTTCTAAAATCTAAGGTTAGATCTGTGAAGATCCTTCAATTTCAACATCATGTTATAATGATCCAATCCTTTGTTCTGACGACGAAATTGAGGAGTCATTGCAGCAAGCATGACGGTTTGAGTAGTAAAGTTATCATCACGATGAGTCCTCCAAAGCTCACGCTCTACTGACTGCTCATGTCCGGGCTCAGGCCCAAGAGGTCTCTCTATCAAATAAAGTAACTTCT
>SKCR01007600.1:0-24606 GCA_019454045.1 Zanthoxylum bungeanum | reverse complement strand
TTTTACTTGCTGTTGTCAGTACAATGGTCTCATCACTAACTTCTCGGGATTTTCCCAAGTCGCTGCTAGTGTAGCCAATGCGTCTGCCATCTGATTCTCTTCTCTCGGTAGGTGCTGAAACTTACACTCAGGGATAACCCGTGCCAACTCTCTGAGGTGAAGAAGGTAAGGCTTCAACCGTTCTTCCTTCAATTCCCATTCTCCTCGCATCTGCTGGACTACCAACATAGAATCTCCGTAGATTTCCACACTCCCGGCCTTCAAGGCTATCAATGCTGTCAAACCAAAAGCACATGCTTCATACTCGGCCATGTTGTTAGTCACTCTGAATTCAACCTCTTGGCCAAAGGCAGAGTCTCTCCCTCATGGGACACTATCACGATCCCGATTCCGGCTCCCTTGTAATTCACTGCTCCGTCGAAGTACATCTTCCATCTCTGAACTGTTATTGCTTGGATCTCTTCATCTGGAAACTCAAACTTATACTGATCCCCCTCAACAGGTTGCAATGCCAGAAACTCCGCTACTGCTCGTCCCTTGATCACTTTGGAGGTGAGATACTCAATGTCAAACTCTGTCAACAATACCAACCATCGGCCCAGTTTTTCCCTAGTGAAGGCACTGAATGAAGATATTTCAGAGGATTCTCCTTTGCCACACCTGAATCTTGTAGGACTGGAAATAATGCCGCAACTTTCTGGAAGCCCATACCACTGCAAGACATATCTTCTCAACTTCCTGATACCGAGCCTCATACGGAAGTAACTTCTTACTCAGATAATACACTGCATGTTTCTACCCCTGTCTCATCTGCCTGTACCATCATACCCCCAATGCTTCTGATTCTATAGCCAAATACAATATCAAAGGTCTGCCCGGTCTCGGAGGTTTCAATACAGTGGCTTTACCAAGTACTCTCTTGATTCTGTCGAAGGCGGTCTGACACTGTTCATTCCATCTCACTGGCTGATCTTTCTCAACAGTTTGAAGATAGGCTCACATACCGATGTCAGCTTGGCAATAAACCGACTGATGTACTGAATCTTCCCCAAGAATGCTTTGACTTCCTTTTCTGTCTTCGGTGCAGGCATTTCTGTGATTGCCTTGATCTTTTCGGAGTCTACCTCTATTCCGCCCATTCCCACTGTATGACCCAGCAATTTCCCTGATGTCACCCCAAACACACATTTCTTGGGGTTAAGCCGCAGGTTGTATCTGTCAACTCTCTGAAGGAACCTTTCCAATGCCTCAATATGCCCAACTCTTGTTTCTGATTTCACCATCATGTCATCCACATACACCTCAATCTCTTTGTGCATAAGTCATGGAAAAGTGTAGTGGCCATCCGCTGATAAGTAGCTCCCGCATTCTTAAGCCCAAACGGCATTACCTTGTAACAATAAGTACCCCACTCGGTAACAAATGCAGTCTTGTGTTTATCTTCCTCAGCCATGAGAACCTGATTGTAACCTGAAAACCCATCTGCAAATGAATACATAGCGGATAAAGCCGCGCTATCAACCAGAACATCTATATGCGGCAAAGGGAAATCATCTTTCGGACAAGCTTTGTTGAGATCTCTGTAGTCTACACACATTCTGACCTTCCCATCTTTCTTTCGGTACTGGTACTTGTTAGCCAACCATTCAGGATACTTTACCACTTCCAGAACCCCACATCTATCTGTTTCTGAACTTCCTCTCTGACTTCTCAGCCATTCTGGTCTCATCCGTCTGAGTTTCTGCTTTACTGGCCTCATATTCGGATAAGTTGGTATTGTGTGCTGGGCAATGTTTCTGTCTACCCCAGGCATGTCCTCATAGGACCAAGCAAACACTTTGGCATATCTGCCAACACTTCTTCTAAGTTTCTCCCTCTCTTCGGAGGTTACTTCACTTGCAATCAAAATTTCTTTGGGGTTCTCAAGTGTGCCCAAGTTAAATGCAATAGTTCTGGCTGAACTGATGTCAAATATGCTTGATTTCATGCAGAGTAAACGGAAATGACTCAGGCAAGTAAGCAAAAGAAATGTCTTTTTATTGGATAATGCGGAAGTACATTCAAATAAATCAGGAAGGTAAATGTCTTCATCATCTATAGACACTTCTTCCTTTGCAATCAGGTCTTCCTCTGGCTTCTCATCTTCTTCCAGAGTCAGGCTCTCTAACTTCATCAGCTCTTCTTCCCAACTCTCTGTTCCTCGGTTCCCTCAGTCAGTGGCTTCTCACCCAACAAATCCTGGAAGATCTCAAACCCAGGTACCACAATCCCATTGACTTCCACAGGTTCAGGCTCTCCTTGATACCCTGAAGCTTTCACAAAGCACTCCATCAGTCTCAGGCCCTTTTTCTTGACCCTTGGCTTTTCTTCGTCAGATTTGTACCCAAACCCTTCCGAGTAGTCTGTCCTCTGAAATCTGGCAATTTTGAACCTTTTCCCGGCTCAAAACCATCTCTTCTCCATAATCCTAGCCACCCTAGGATCCACCCATCCTCGAAGGTAGCTGACACCTGAAACCTCGTGAAAGGTTGTATCCAAGGCAGCCACGGCATTATCTAACTCAGCCCGGATGGTAACAACTTCTCCCTCATACGGGAATTTGATCATCTGATGCAAAGTGGAAGGCACGCCCCCAAGTTTGTGAAACCAAGGCCTTCCCAACAATAAGGCAAAGTGGCTGGATGTCCAGCACTGTGAACTCAACCTCATCTTCAATCGGCCCTACCTTGACCATAGCCACAAAGGTACCCTCAACTCCCCGCTTACTGTCATCATAAGCTTTAATAGTCATACTGGAGGGGTCCAAGTCTGTTGCTTTCATACCCAATCTTGCCAGAATTTTCAACGGGCACACATTGATGGACGAACCGTCATCCACCATCACACATGAAGTTTCTTGCCCTCACCTCGGCCCTGATAAATAAAGGCCTGTTATGATTTCTCCATCCACCGGGAGTTTCATCCTCAGAAAATGATATCTGCAAAGCTTCTTTCTGAACCGACCCAACAAACATTGCGGGCGTTGGCATCCTCCGGTACCACGATCTTGCTCAAGGCCTCAACCATAGCCTGCCTATGCTCCCGAGATGCACACAATAGTTCCCAGATACTCACTTGTGCTCTAGTCTTCCTCAATTGCCTCAGCACTACATACCTTCAGTATTTTCTGCAGTCTCAACCACTTCTCTACCATCTGTCAAAGCTTCCTTACCCTTTTCCGCCATATCATTGTAAAAACGACCGCTACGTGTCATTCCCCTTACTTCTTCCTCATCACTGCTAGAGAAATCAAGCCAAAAGTTTCTTTTCTGCTCAAACTCATCCTCACTAGTACTGTCCCAGATTCCCAGGCAAAAGGCTTGAGGGTGAAAGGATTTCAGGACAAGGTCTTCTGGGAGGCCAGAATTGATCATATCGGCTGGTGGTGGTACGGCACGGTAATTGGGTAAGGGGTTTCTGTGTGTGTCAGGCTGTTCTGTTTCTGGGTTGGGTATTTTCTTGGAGTCTATTAGGTCTTGGATTTCATGGCGGAGTCGGGCGCAGTTGTCGGTGTCATGGCCTTTTTGTTGGTGGAAGTGGCAGTAAAGGCTTAGGTTATAATGTGATGGTAGGGGATTGGGTAATGGTTTGGTATCCATGGGTTTTAAGAGTCCTTGCCTCTTCAATTTCTCTAGCACCTTAGACAGGGGCCTTCCCAAGTTGGAAAACTGCCTGTTCGGATAGTCAGCGATAGCAGCAGAGAAACGGGCTTTGTTCCCGATGTTCCCCCAATGGGCCTCCTGTTCAGACCATAGAATTTTATTTCGGCCTCTTCTTCCTCAATATCCATGACAGTTTCCCTCAACTGCCGAAAGTCTGCAATCATGGAGGTCATCCTCCTCAACTTGCCATAAATGGAGGGCTTGGTGCCCTTGATAATCATCTTGATCTGATCCTTCTCCGAAGGCCTAGTCTGCATTTTCAATAACTGACCCCTCCACCGGTCCACATACTCCTTAAAACTCTCCTCCGCTTTCTGCTTAACATTCTCCAGATCAACGGAGTGACAGATCGATCTCCAAGTCGGTGACATATTGCTTCAGGAAAGCATCGGCTAACTCCCTCCAATCTTCCTTTACTTTCTTATCCAAACTGTGGTACCATACCACGGGAGCTCCTTCCAGCGACATTCCAAACATTTTCTGTACCTGGCGTTGAGATAAGCCAACTGAACTCATGACTGATACAAACTGTCGGAGATGCACCCTCGGATCCCCATTCCCGTTGAACTTAGCCATATCCGGCATCTTGAACTGTACCGGCAACTGTTCCTCAAAAGTCAATGTGTCATAATCCAGCAAGTCCTCATTCTTACCCCTCATCTTGCGGGTAACTGACTCAACCTGATCCCGAAGTTTCTGTAACTCTGCCTGAGACCCAGATACTCTGCCCGCTGCATACTCTGCCATATCATCAAAAGTGGGGGTATCATCCCCCAATCTGTTCGGAGGTTCCTCTGGTCTTGCATCCCCAGAACTACCCCCAGCACGAGACCCGGCTTATACCAGCCACAGCAGTAGTCAAAGCCTGCAACTGTTCAGTGACTTTGGCGAGACTGTTCTCTAACTGATCCATACGGGACACCTCATTATCGGATTCACTCATACTTGTTCTTTTAGTGAGCCTTGTCCCTTCTCTAACCCAAACGGTATCTATGTTGTCTTTTTGAGACATAGATGGTGTTAACATGATATATGGATGCATGAGGTGCATGAGATGCATGTAACATATAAAATACAAATAAAATTCTCAAACAAATCGGCCTATTATCATTTTAGAAGCTTTTGGGACAACTGTCATAAGAGTGAACCCGTCCCAGTTTAAATGGCCCAACGAGTTCATGTCTTATGGCAAAGAGCCCAACTAAATCCAAATGATAATATTCCGAACACAAGCACAAGGTGGCCCACCAACACTTAGACGCCTTTGGCCCAATAGTCATGGAATACATCCTTGTCCCAGTTTAAATGGCCCAACAAGTCCATATCCCATGACAAATGGTCCAAATGGATCCAAACGATGATGTTCCCAAACACAATCATACACGAACATAATAATTTTTACATAATGGCCCATCACATTTCAGAAGCCTTGGCCTAATAGTCATATGTACGAACTTGCCCCAGTTTAAATGGCCCAGCAAGCCCGCATTTCTGACAATAGTCCAACTGCATCCAAATGAGGATGGTCCATAAGCACATTCTCAAGGAAATAATTGTTACTTTAACCATACAAACCGGTCTAGGGGTGGATTTGCAAGAGTATGGACAAAGGCTCTCACCGGCGAAGGATAGCCCACAACTAGGTCTCCCCACTCAAGGGTTCAGGCGACAACAGTGAGCGTATCCCTTTTTATACACTAAGGTACGTGCCAATGAGCTATGGTGTGTGACGGACTGTCAAATGGATTTCCCGTTGTAGATTCCCCAGAGGGAAGGTGGAGCGAGGCTCACTTAAATACCCAAGCCTCTTAGGCTCTTATCGCTTGGTGTCAGGAATAAACAACGAGTCCTCCAAATTAGTCCATCACAAAGGCTACGAGTAGATGGCCATGTAGGTGTCCTCACAGCTTTTCCTTCTAGAAAGGTAGTGAGTGAAGGAAGACACCAAACCATTACCTAGCCTCAAAGTGCCCTTGATTAAACCCTCACTTATCCACTATAGACATGGCCAATTAAAACATAAATCCACTTATTACAAGACAATATTTCGGGGCCAATTCTCATATCCCCAGTGGAGTCGCCAGACTGTAGGACACAGGACCTGGGCGACGCCGTTTCTAGGCTCGCGGCACTAGTTGGGAAGTACGAAATAACATGGAGTCGCCACCCGGTGTGAACCGGGACAAAGATTTAAGGCCGCACTCACCCCTCGCAAGGGAAGACCTCAAACCGTTGGGTTCGGAATGGTCCCTTACTCATGTCACTTGTAATGAAAGGATTTATGTAATAATTTAATCAAGCTTAAGTAACACTTATTTCCAAGAGTATCATGCTTCTAAATTCTCATATGCAAAATAAAACTTATGCACACATTTCACATATATCTCATATCTAAAATCGCATGCTTAACATATATCAAAATAGCAACAACATACAACTTTATTTGCATATTACATTCAAGAAAACACAAGCACACATATTAACCATACAAACATACATATGGGCACTTTTCCAAGTGGTACGTGGAATTGTATCCCAAGTACAGACCGCACTACCGTCCATTCGGAATCGGCTACGGAATTTACGTCTGAGTTTCCATCCGATATACCACAAGAAATAATACTCAAATGTTATCACGACACAAGCATATGGATTGTAATTCATTAACATAGTTGTATTCATACATGTGGGGATAGCTACTAGGAAAACTATGCATGAAACCTAATGAAGATGACTCGATTCAGTGGGTGCGCGTTCGTGTAGCGTCGTACGCGTTCGAACGTAAACGCGTTGACGGTAACAGAAGGTTCGCGTTCGTGTAGCGTCCGAGAACGCGTTCGAACGGAACCAGACCTGATGCATTATGAAACTAAGACAGTGGGTGCGCGTTCGTGTAGCGTTCGTAAACGCGTTCGAACGTAAAAACAGAAGGTTCTCGTTCGTATGGCGTTTGATAACGCGTTCGAACGGAAATGAAACAGGATGCTCACGTTTGTATGGCGTTTGTTAACGCGTTCGAACGGAAATGAAACAGAATGCCTACGTTCGTATGGCGTTCGTGAACGCGTTCAAACATGAGGGAGACCTGATGCATGACAAGGCAAAATACATGCGCGTTCGAGTTGCGTTCGTAAACGCGTTCGAACGGGAACAGACCTGATGCATGAAATGGGATGCAATACATAAACGACAAAACTAAAGGGGGGCGCGGCGAAGTACTGCCGTAAAGGTGGCCTTTTGGGGCTCTTGATCTCTCAAAGAGAGGACCTTTAGACCAACATACTAAGCCCATGCGCTCGACTGAATCATGCATACATAGAATGAAAAGCAATAATATCAAACATAGTGTGCCCGATTGAACGTATCTTGTATCCAACCGAACACACATCAACCGGCGCGGCAAAGCCTCGTGGTAACGGGCTTTAGCCCATCCCCATAGGGGATCTCACATCGCACTTACTAAGCCCATGCGCTCGGTTGAATCATGCATACGAAAATAAAGACAATCATATCAAACTAAGTATGTCCGATTGAACGTATTTCGCATTCAACCGAACACACATCAATCGGTGCGGCAAAGCATCGTGGTGAAGGATTTTAACCCTCCAATTAGGGAACCTTTCATCGCACTTACTAAGCCCATGCACTCGATCGTATCATGGGATTAAACAACATGCAGAATTTAAATGACAAGAATTAAATAACCAAAGCAACTCAAAACAAGAGGAGGTGCCGTTTTACTCAAGTGGTACGTGGAGTTGTGTCCCAAGTACAGACCGCACTACCGTCCATTCGGATTCGGCTACGGAATTTACGTCTGGGTTTCCATCCTATATACCACAAGAGACGACACTCTTCCATTCATCCAATACCCACAACACGCATCATACACACAAAAAATGCCACAAATACAGAAAATATAATCAAAATAAATAACCAGAAATTAAATAGAATAAGTGTGATAGATACCCTCAGGTCTAACCTTTTAAGCTGTCTCTCGGACTCGCGCTCCACGAAGATCGAAAGGGGAAAGGGGTAAAGCTCCGCAACTTTCTGGTTCACTGGTTTGCCTCTTCCTTCGCTGTTCGGCCACTCGAGCTACTGTTCCGACTCCGTTTTGCTGCTGTTTCCTTATGGTTTTGCTACCGTTCCCTCTGTATTTTCTGCTTATTGTTGGTGGACTGTTTTGGTGTTCTTTTTAGTGTGTTTTGGTGTGTGTGATTATTTCAAAGGTTCTAAGTTTCTTTTAGGTTACCGTTTTTAAGGGATTAAGGACTGTTTTGGGAGTGGTTTAGGTTGCTGTTTTTGTGTGATTTTCGGTGGTGGTTAGGGATTGTTTTGGTGTGATTTTCGGTGGTGTGAGGGTGAGGATCAGGGAGTGATGAGTGATATGCTTGTGATGTCTAGGATTTCTTGCTATAATTCTTGTGTGAATTGTGTGTATGAGCTAGAGAGATTGGAGAGGAGGGATGGCTAGGTTAGGGGTTGTTTATATAGAGAATGGCTAGGGCTTCACCTTGTCTCACAAGGAAGAGATTTGGCATTAAAGAGGGGATAGGATTTGGGGTTTAGCAAGGAAAGTCAAAGATTGAGGGGGGACAAAATTATTTTAATTTAGGAAGTCAACTAATTTAAATTGGTGTATATCTTATTGAATTAGGAAGTCAAATATGTGATTGGCTTTAATTGGTTAGGATTGATTTTAATTAGGCAAATCTTATTTTTAGTTTTAGTATATAATATATTTGATTTATTTATATTAGGCATGATTTTATTTTATGTTTTATTTAATTGGTAAATGATTTAAATATTTTATTTAATGTTTAATATTTATTTATTTAATTTGGGATGTGTTTTATGGGCTTTGGGGGGCCAAATGGGCTGGGGTGTGAGGCTAGCAGCAAAACCAGAATTACCGGCTCCGTTCGAACGCCTCCTCACACGCGACACGAACGTCCGCAATCTGCACGAGGTTCGAACGGAGGAACGAACGCAGCACCAACGAAGACAGTGAACTTGTGGAATGAACTTGATGACATACTTTTCCGAATTTCCCCTTCCGACCTCCGTTTCCCGCATTATCCTTAGCTAAAAAGGTAGTGCCTCCAATTGAGACTCATCATCGGGTTTCACATGCGAAAATGCAATGCCTACAGGCACTATTAGGGGTCCTCTCTCTTTTGTCGTAGGGATTGGCCTGCGATTGGAAGCCCTGTCGTAGGGACGGTTATCCCTGGCAGGATGAGTTCTTTGATCGGTCATTTATTGGCCCTTCCTATCGAATTCCTTCAGTCATCTGAATGAATATGTCCCATTCTCTTGAAGACTGGTTAAGTTTTCCCTCCTTGCATTCATTTTATCTTATTCCCATCTGATTTCTGTTCGGGCTCTAGCCATTGCCTGGTCCATATTGTAGCACCGATTCTTCGTCAACTTTTTGTAGAGGCCGCTATCGGCCAACAAACCATTCTGAAATGATTCCACTGCTGTCGGCTGGTGGAGATCTGGGATGGAAATCATTTCTTTGTTGAAGCATGAGATGTAGCTTCGCAGAGATTCTCACTTCCGCTGTTGTATCGCATTGCGGTCGTCTGTGGTCTTCTCGAATTTGCAAGAACTAGCGAAATGTACCACGAACTTGTCCGCCAATTCCTTATAGGACCCGATTGAACGGTATGGCAAGTTGATAAACCATGTGAGGGCTGGACCAGCCAATGTTTCTCTAAACCCTCTACATATTCCTGCTTCCCTCTTATGTGAATATAGGCTTGTGGACATCATCTTGTATTTGTAGTGGATTATGTGGTCGTCGGGGTCGCTTGATCCATCGTACAGCTTCATCTCAGGTGGGCTGAACTTTCGAGGGAGTTCTACTGAATTGATCCCCTCGACGAAAGGAGTGTCCATAATGGTTTCTGTTCTGCTCCTCTTCAAAGGTAATTTGGTTCCTGGTAGGCTGGAGAGGATCATTTCCTTAAATTCCTCAATTTCCTTGCGCATGGATGAAGCTATTATTGTCTCGGCTGGAGGTATGTGTAGGTTCCTCCCATGACCGATTGGATGATTTTCGGAAGGGGGAATGTGGCCCGTTGCATCGCCTGGTGTCTCCATTGAATTGGGTTGGCGGCCCAGTTCGTTGGGGGGGTCGTCAAGCCCTCCTCGCCTAGAGGTGGACGAAAGATGTTCCAGCTATTTTTGGAGGTCGCTATTGGAACTCTTCATGGTCAAATTTTCTTCTTCCAGAACACATAAGCGTTCCTGGAGAACGGCCAATTGGCTGGCTAGAAGATCTGAAGGTTCGCTACCAGAAGCCATGGTAATGCTTGCAAGTTCTCATAGGCTGTAAACTTTGTTTGTTTATAAATTGCTAGGGCCCCACAGTGGGCGCCAAATTGTAGACGCTAGTTTTCACCTGAGGTCCACAATCGAGATTTCGTTGAGAGGGGCACTAGCGATCCTGCAAAACAAAGAGGTAGGGTGAGCGCGGAGATTCTACCCACCGGTATGGTGGATGCCGTAGGCACTGCGACGCCCAAGTTAGTAGAGGAAATGAGCTATTAATATCGTAGGATGAAGAACAAAGGCAGATATTACCTTGATCCTTGTATGATGCCGTGAGGGCGGTAGGTTGGTGATTAAGATAATTCTGGAGAGAATGATATTAGGCTATGAGTAGGCGTGCTTGAATGCCCCTTTCTCGTGGAGCTTCTTCTCTTATGCACACACCCTCGGAAGGTGTGTGTGTATTTACTACACTTGATTTCTCGTCCGTTGGGTGTTGGTAACGGCCGATTTCTTGAGGGGTAATTAATATGTCTGCCCGTTGAAGGCTGGAAACGGCTGGGTTATGAGGGGTGTTCATAAGTCCAAGCGTTTCGTAGGCTGGCGTATGGTGGGCTATGGTTATGGCTTAGATATGAGGTATTTCACTGGGTATGGGCCCGTGAATCTCTGGGCCTATATACAATAAGCTCGGGGCTTCCTTTAGTGTGTGGGTTTGAAGTAGCAACTTGGGCCTGGACCTTATGTTGGGTACTCTTAGGGGAGTCTGTGGTGTATTTAGTATTGGGCCTGAAGTAAAAAGTCGAAATTGCCCTCGGCCCAAATTTGGCCCGTATAACGCTCCAAGCACCAACTCCAACAGGTTGATCTTCCTCAAGGTTGTAAGCTGATGGGCTATAAATGTGTTGTGATATTTTTATATCGTACCGCAAGTGTACGGTGTCAAGTTTTAGTATAAATCAGTGAAAGAGTGTCGAACCCACAGGGATTGCGTTAACTCGCACTAAGTACTACAATTGATAATCCTAACTTTATTTAGAAAACAATTAATAAAGATTTTTATAAATAAATAAATAAAATATACAAATATTAGATAGGAGGAACTAATACGATAGAGATTCTGGATCCCGATTCCACCTAGCTGTCTCCTATATATTTGTCATGTCATTAATCTTGTTCGGTTATATTGTTTATAAGTCAAGACTCCGAAATTATTCACTCCCTCTCTCGAGTGCCGAGTGAAAAGATCATCAACTATAGACTTCGATATCTCTATAAAAATCCAATAGTTAACAACTCATTACGCTTTGTGATTCTATATTAACGACTTCAAAGGACTACAGATTCTCTCGAACTCTATAAAATCCTAGGCTATATTCTCTAGATCTATTCAAAATCCCCTCTCTCGAGTGATAGATTCTAAACATTCATCATCTCAAATTGTGGCCAACAATCAAGAAGCATTAAACTCAAAAGAATATAAATAAATCAATAAAACTTCATAACAAAATTGATAAATAAAATACAAGGTTTGAGCATAGATTACAATCGTTCTCCAAAATTAAGGAGTAAATTCATGACAAAAGATGCAACAATAAATAATCAAGCCATGAATTTAATGGAAATCATTAGAGTTTTAAGAAAGAAATAAGAAGATAAAACCCGAATTGAATCTCTTCCTCTCCGGATATTACAGCCTTTGTCTCCTCTTGTCGCTCTTCAATCCTCTCCTTGGATCTCTAAGAATATAATTCTGTGTTTTGTGCTCTGTATTAGCCTCCCTTGAGTGTTGGATGTAATGTTATATTTATAGTTGAGTCTGGGAGTCTTTGGGTGGCATTAGGATTATTAAAAAACCCTACAATCAATTTCCCGGAACGCGTCTGACTCTTGCGCAGCGCCGCGGCGCTAAACTGTCTGGAATCTGTATGTAATTTTGCCATTCTGGGGCGCCGAGGTGCCTTCCTTCTTCATTGGCGCCTCGGCGCCAATTCTTTCTTTATTTAGGGCGCCACGGCGCCTTGTGATTGATGAATGGGCGCCGTGGCGCCATTCTCTCTGTATTTTATATGGGATTTTGGCGCCTCGGCGCCATTCTTCCCTGCTTGTCCTGTGTCTTCCCGAAAGTTCTCAAAACACTTGCAATTATTCCCAGATCCATGCATTAATGCTCCTACAAATAAAACATAAAATAAATTATAAATCATATTAAATATCTCGAATTATAACAAAATAATAAGCTGAGAATGCCATAATAAGTGGGTATAAACCACACTTATCAAATACCCCCAAACTTAAGGTTTTGCTAGTCCCGAGCAAAAGATAAAATAAAAACTAAATTCAAATAACAATAAAAATTACTAAATTAACTAAGTCACTTTCGTAGGGATCACGATTGCATTTAGCATATGCAACAAGCCTTTAAACCCCTAGGCGGCCCTAGTGGACGAGTTATAGTCTCGTGAGGGCTTACAGCGACGACACCCACAAACGTCATTCACACACAATCATGCAAAAATATAAAATAACAAAAAATAGTCTCGATAGTTATGCATAAATATATCCTCAAAGAAAGCTTATAAATGAAATCAAAGAATCTTCAAAGTACGCAATTGCAACTCGAATCCAAATTCTCGAATAAATTATCTAAGCTAGACTCAAGGTGTGTGTGTGTAAAGGTTCATTCACAGCTTTGATCTTAAGTAAGCTAACTCAATGATTTCGTTTAAAAATTAGAATCGATGGGTCAAACCAACTTAGATATCTCAATTATACTTTGTAATTGCCTTATTTTGTGTTCGGTATGGTATGGTATTTTTCTTTTATTTTCTTGTCTCTTTTCTTTTCTCATTTTTGCACTTTTTTTTTTTCAACTCACCTACCCTTTAAGGTAGCATTTCTCCTCATGGTGGTCCTAATACTCGCCCATGGGTAGCTTCACGCTTATCGGTTATAGGTGGTTTATTTCTTTCTTTAGAGACATTTTTCTTTTAGCTATTCCATACTTCATAACACTAGCAAATCAAGATAGATATCTAAGCAAACGGTCATTCATCGACATGCAATTTCGTCAACTAGTCACATTGTCAACTACTTAAGTTTTACTGCTAAGAACCTATTTTTAAGTGCTTACGAGTCAACATAGATCAATTATTCAAGGCATCAGATAAAAGTAATTAGGCACTTATCGTTTCTAAAATTTCACTCATAAACAAACAATATTATCACAAGATTTATGCTTTACTATCAAAGACTAAAACAAATTTTTTTTCAAAAAAATTTAAACAACTAAATAGCAAGTAAACAACATGCACACACCCCCAAACTTAAAATTTGCATTGTCCTCAATGTAAGATAAATATCAAGAGCAAGAGTGAGGAACAACACTACCGTGCATGGAGTTGATCAGACTCTTGCTGGTTAGAATTTGGTTGCGCGGGCGTTGTGTGTCTCGTGCTACCTGCATAAATAACATGCAAATAAATAAATAGCACACAATAAAATAAAATTAAATAAAAGAAAATAATAATAAAATAAATGCAAGGGTTGCCTCCCCGCTAGCGCTAAGTTTAACGTCTTCAGCCAGACGCAACCACCCAAATGGTTATGGTGGCTTAAAAGTAGTGAACCGGGTAATCTCATCTGTTTTCTTCTTTGGTATCCACCGGTTCTTATGACATGAAAAAGATAGCTTGGCAGGCTGTGGTGATTTATCCATAGATGGTCCCCCAGGATATGTAGATTTCCCTTCAATTGGAAATTTTGGACTGCACATTCGGCAAAATTGGCTCGGTTTTCTTTTTAATCTTCCAGGAATTATCTCTAAGTTAGAACTGGCCTTTCTTTTCCTCTTTTTACGACCCTTTGGGAGTGGTTTCGAGTTTAGCTGCAGAGAATTTCCTTTATACATGGTTGCATTATGCTCATAGGCTGTTGAAATACTGATTCACCATGTCTGGTTTCAACTCTCTTTTCTACTGTATCTATCATGTGACAGTCTGCATCACCTTGAGAACTCGGCATGGCTCTGAAAACACTGAAGGTGATTTCTTCATATTGACCTCTCATTATCAATTCACCTTTGTTCTCTTCTTCTATTACTGGTTCCTCATGAAATACCATTTCATTTTCTTTACTGCCTAAGTCCTGAGAGGTGTCTTTAAACTCTTTTCCGCTCCTACAGGTTATAATTTGACTTTGCTCATTGGGGTTGACTTCAGTATCACTCGGAAAATCCCATGTCTGTTGATTGGCCATGGAAGAAGCAAGCAACTCAATTTTTGCTTCTAAAGATTTCATATTTGCCTCTATATTGCCCATTCGTGTTTCGATATTATCCAGCATTGACTCATTCTTCTCAAACCTCTCTGAAGCTGTAGCTACAAACGTGATCATGAGGTCTTCTAAGGAAGGTTTCTGCTCAACTTTTGGATAATTGAAGCCATGAGGAGGTTGCAAAATGTTCTCCATATCAGCATATGAAAAATTCGGATGATAATAAATAGACATAGGACTGCCTCTATAGTTGTTGAAGTTCCGATTGTTCACATACTGTACTTGTTCAAATCCTGCTCCTCTGTTGGGTAAAAACATTCTATTAGCATAAACAGCTTCAATAGACGGTTGGCTCATTTGATTTGTCAATAATTCTAGATGAGTCGTGAGGGACGATACTTGAGCTATCAGTGCACTAATAGGATCTGTCATTGCTTCTTTTTCAACTCTCCTCGTACGAAAAAAAATATAAAACAAAAACAAAATAAAATACAATAATAAAAAAAAATAAAAACAAAAACAAAAACAAAAATAAAAATAAAAATAAAACTTAAAGATAAAAATAAGAAGAATAAAAATAAAAATAAAAAAATAAAAATAAAAATCTAAATTAAAGCTAAGATTACTTGGTAGTAGTATCAATGTGAATTAAACAAACAATCCCCGGCAACGGCGCCAAAAACTTGTTGTGATATTTTTATATCGTACCGCAAGTGTACGATGTCAAGTTTTAGTATAAATCAGTGAAAGAGTGTCGAACCCACAGGGATTGCGTTAACTCGCACTAAGTACTACAATTGATAATCCTAACTTTATTTAGAAAACAATTAATAAAGATTTTTATAAATAAATAAATAAAAAATACAAATATTTAGATAGGAAACTAATACGATAGAGATTCTGGATCCCGATTCCACCTAGCTGTCTCCTATATATTTGTCATGTCAATTAATCTTGTTCGGTTATATTGTTATAAGTCAAGACTCCGAAATTATTCACTCCCTCTCTCGAGTGCCGAGTGAAAAGATCATCAACTATAGACTTCGATATCTCTATAAAAATCCAATAGTTAACAACTCATTACGCTTTGTGATTCTATATTAACGACTTCAAAGGACTACAGATTCTCTCGAACTCTATAAAATCCTAGGCTATATTCTCTAGATCTATTCAAAATCCCCTCTCTCGAGTGATAGATTCTAAACATTCATCATCTCAAATTGTGGCCAACAATCAAGAAGCATTAAACTCAAAAGAATATAAATAAATCAATAAAACTTCATAACAAAATTGATAAATAAAATACAAGGTTTGAGCATAGATTACAATCGTTCTCCAAAATTAAGGAGTAAATTCATGACAAAAGAGATGCAACAATAAATAATCAAGCCATGAATTAATGGAAATCATTAGAGTTTTAAGAAAGAAATAAGAAGATAAAACCCGAATTGAATCTCTTCCTCTCCGGATATTACAGCCTTTGTCTCCTCTTGTCGCTCTTCAATCCTCTCCTTGGATCTCTAAGAATATTTAATTCTGTGTTTTGTGCTCTGTCTTAGCCTCCCTTGAGTGTTGGATGTAATGTTATATTTATAGTTGAGTCTGGGAGTCTTTGGGTGGCATTAGGATTATTAAAAAACCCTACAATCACTTTCCCGGAACGCGTCTGACTCTTGCGCAGCGCCGCGGCGCTAAACTGTCTGGAATCTGTATGTAATTTTGCCATTCTGGGGCGCCGAGGTGCCTTCCTTCTTCATTGGCGCCTCGGCGCCAATTCTTTCTTTATTTAGGGCGCCACGGCGCCCTTTGTGATTGATGAATGGGCGCCGTGGCGCCATTCTCTCTGTATTTTATATGGATTTTGGCGCCTCGGCGCCATTCTTCCCTGCTTGTCCTGTGTCTTCCCGAAAGTTCTCAAAACACTTGCAATTATTCCCAGATCCATGCATTAATGCTCCTACAAATAAAACATAAAATAAATTATAAATCATATTAAATATCTCGAATTATAACAAAATAATAAGCTGAGAATGCCATAATAAGTGGGTATAAACCACACTTATCAAAATGGATTTTCAAACGGAAGATGAAGTTAAATGGATCAATAGATAAGTACGAGACAAGACTTGTCATAAACGGTTATAGACAAAAAGAAGAATTTGATTACTTTGATACCTATTCACCAGTGACCCATATCACTTCAATAAGAATACTTATAGCCATAAAATCTATATTTGATCTTGAAATACATCAAATGGATGTAAAGACGATATTATTAAATAATGAATTGGATGAGGAGATTTACACGGAACAAATAGAAGGTTTTAATATTCATGGACAAGAACACAAAGTGTGCAAACTTGTAAAATCCTTATACAGATTGAAACAAGCACTTAAACAATGGTAAGAGAAATTTGACAAAGAAATGTTGTCAAGTGGATTCAAAATTAATGAGTATGATAAGTGTATATACACTAAATCAATTCAAAATGATGTGTCATTGTGTGTCTCTACGTAGATGATATGCTGATAATTGGTAGCGATCACTAGATGATTCAGTCTACCAAGAAAGTATTGACCAACAAATTTGACATGAAAGATTTAGGAGTTGTTGATGTGATCTTAGGAATTAAGATTTCCAGAACAGCAAAGAGATATATATCATCTCAGGCTCATTATGTTGAGAAAATATTTGAGAAATATAACAAAGGAGATGTAAACATAGCTAGAACTCTTGTGGACCTAACTCTTCATTTGTCAAAGAATAATGGTTCGAGCATATCGCAATTAGAGTATTCGAGAATCATCGAAAGTCTGATGTATCTCACAAATTGTACACGACCAGATATCTCTCAAGCTGTAAACAGGCTTAGTATATATACTAATAATCCAGGACGTAACCATTGGAAGCCATAGTAAGAGTTTTGAGGTATTTAAGAGAAACTTCAAAATATGGTTTGCATTATACGAGATATTCTGCTATTCTAGAGGGGTACATCGATGCTAACTGGATATTTGATACAATGGATTTCAAATCCACGAGTAGATTTATTTTCACACTTGATGGTGCAGCCGTGTCTTGGAAATTCCCGAAAGAAATATGTATTTCCCAGTCTACTATGGAGTCTGAATTCATAGCATTAGACAAAACATCAGAAGAAGCGGAGTGGCTTCGAAATTTATTAGATGATATTCATAGTTGGCCAAAATCAGTGCCAACTATAAGCATACATTGTGATACTTAATCGGCTATTGGGAGAGCCCAAAATAAAATGTATAATGGTAAGTCCTGACATATACATCGCAAATTCAATAACATAAGGCAACTGCTCTTAAGCAGCATAATTTCAATAGATTATGTCAAGTTAAAGGCAAACATAGTGGATCTACTTACTAAAGGTTTACCTAAATAGTAAGTTGAGAAGTTATCAAGGGGAATGAGCTTGAAGCCTATACATTAAAGATTTGTCACTGTGGAAACCCAACCTAGCTGACTGGAGATCCCTAGATCTAGGTTCAAAATGAACAACTAAAACTTTGTGTAATTCAAAACAAGCACTTTAGAGTTTTGTACTCTTTCTCATTCCTATAATGACGCAGAGTGTTATCTATCAAGGTTAGGATAATCTAAGGCTTTTAATGATCACTATATTAGGAGAAGAGTCCTAATGAGGGTAAAGAAAATTCCATTTTACAGTAGATCACATATTTCAAGTAAGAAGTGAGGTCGCTTGCATGAGAATTTTAAAGGCTGAATTCCTTAAAATATTTGATGAAGCCAGGTACGATGTCCATGGCCATATTGAACATAATCGTAGAACTAGAAATGATCGAAGTGAAGCTGTGTGATGACTATTGTCTTGGTTTACACCAACAACGGAACAGTTCAAGACTATTGGTCACTAGTTTGCCTAGTAAATTGGATTGTCATTCACTAGAAAATGTTCATGGCGAAAGTTACCTATTCTGATGCAGTTTTATTTCAAGGAAATTCTCTTAAATGTCTACATTAATATTAGAGAATTGTTGGGGATTGTATGAAAATTCTCTAATATAAAATTCTATAATATATTTATAGTTGTAAGAGAGACATGTCCCTTAAAAAAATACTTTATGGGAAATGCACAAGTTGAAGGAACATATCTATAAATATGAAAGAATATAACTCCGGACTTAAAAGAGCATTAGGAAGGGGTATAACTTTTAGGAGGGTTACACCCTAAACCAAATGGTGCCCACAAAGGCACTCATCAATTCCTATAAAAATGGACATTTGGGTTCATTTTTCGTAATCCAATAAAATCCAAAAATATTCATTCTAAAGAGTTTAAAGTCTAGAGAGAGTTTCTACCATTTTCAAGTTCAAGTTCTTGAAAAAAGGAGTGCACATTCCACAAGAAGCAACCAAGTTATCATTGGAGAACATTAGCCATAAGAAATCCGTAGAGCATTGAGGCGGAGCTAGTAAGTTTTTAAGGACAGAGGCAACTTGACTTGGTTATAGTTCATCATCTTCTACATAATTTTTCAGGTTTTTCTATGTCTCATTTTTAAGTTCTATTGAATATATAACATTAAAAATTTGATTGTGTGATGCATGTTTTAATTGATTAATAACATAATTAACACCTACTGTTCAAATTATCAATCAACATCAGACAGCTTTTTTCCATGACTCAGGATACTGATAATGCTAACCGTATAGTAATTTTTATTTTTTGTTTTGTTTTGGTTTATGTTTTTTTTTTTTTAAAACAAACTGATAGTGATATTAAACCAAATTCCTGAATCATCTTTTGTTTCTTTCTTATGAGTAAATGGTCTTCAATTTTTAGGGTTAAATTTTGAGTTGAAAATTCTTTGCGAGTCAAATGTTTGAACTAAAGTCTTGCTAAAAACATTACAATAATGAACTAAATTTCTCAACAAAATAAATAAATAAAAGAGTGTAATCGTCTGTGTGTAATTGCATGGATGCTTACTGAGCCAAGAGTTTTGATTGGAAATATTTAACAATCATCAACCAACAACGAATATAAGTTAATTCAAAAAATATTATTAATACAATGCACGCGTCCTTGATTTATATATTACTCAAAAGAAATGGAAAATGAACTTTGCATCTTTAATAAGCAAAAGGAAAAGTATAAATTCAGAATAAATGAATTAACTGATTTTGAATATCCATTTAGATTAATTTTCGATGAGAGCAGCAAAAGATTAAACTGATTTAAATCCCGAAAATAATTTAATTATGAATAAAGAAAATAAGACGGTGTACATAAAGATCGATCTTCCCTAAACTGCACTTATAGCGATCATTAGCAAAGTTGTTCTTTAAGTTTATAACACTAATTCACTATGTAATTACGATATTATGAAGCTTGATTTAGATATATTAGTATTAGCTAGAATCTAAGTATACTGACTACCAAAAAAAAAAAAAAAAAAACTATTATGTTGTGTACCCAGCCTTTGACCTCTGTTTTAGACTCATTTGAGTCAACAAATCTTTGGATGGTATTGCCAAGCAATATGCGATATCTATTTGCGATTATTATAACAATGAAAGATACATATATGAAAGTTGTATTAAATTATAAGTACCACTAGCAACTAAATTTGTCCTCATTTTGCTTAAAAATTCATTTAAGTTACTAAGACAATGACCTTACCGACACTTCTTCCCCTACTAATTAATTATAAATCCGAAAACTACTTGATAATTATCAATATCTTTATGCAAGAAAAATTCATAAATTTAAATATGGAAGATAGTTATCCGAAGAAACTCTCATTTCAATTATAATGACAGTAAGATCGATGTAAATTCTTATAGAATTGAATCAAAATCAACATTTTAATATTACTTGATAACAAAGTTGTAAATAAATTAAAGTGGGATATACTAATAATTAATTAATTTGCTACTATTTCTAGGTCACCTAGTGTCATGTCACAACCAATATCATCAAGACATCAACCCCTGGTCCCAATTTTGAATAATCAGTACTTGTCTTCAATTTTTTTTTTTTTAAAAAAAAAATAAATAAATAAACTGTGAATGATGACAATTTAATTGGAATCTTTGAGGATGAGACAATCTTAGTGGGTATTTATTATGCTCTCAGTCCTCATAATATTTTCTAATCTTGGGGAAAGTTGTAGGTCCTTTCTCTTTTGTCTGATCTTTTGGAGTTAATTGACAATTAGGAGAGTTTCTTTAATTGAATATGAATATTTCATTACTAAAAACTGTCGAAATATCGACGAATTATTATTATTTTTAATAAGTACCGATGGAATTGTCGATAAATTTTTTTAAAAAAATAGCAATGTAATTATTGATGGAATTCTGCCGGAAAATTACCGACGGATAATTTCCTAACTATATGAGACGCCAAATTATGATAAACGAATTAGCGTTGTAATATCAATAATTTAGCGATAAAATTTTAACGACGAAAATTAATCGTCGCCAAACGTGACGCTGATTTAATTCACCACTTAATAAAAACTAATTTTACTTGGGTAATAAAATTCTTTCGGTAAAAAGGCAAATTATAATCATAGATTAGGGCTAGCTAGGGCAGTTTCATGAATAGCTCTAACTCGACTCATATTTAACTTGGTTCGAAATTGAGTCATTTAATAAATGAGCTATCAAAGTCGAAAATAATAGCTCGATTATTAAACGAGACCGACTCACAAAAACTTGACTCACGATTACTATTCGAAATATATTCGACTCGGATCATGTTTAAACAACTTGACTCAATATCATAAATGTGTACACGCGTATGTGCGTGTGTCCAAACATTTGAATTTATAGGGAAATTATTTAAAATTTGATTAAGTAAATTAAAAAAAATGAATTTATTAAATTAATCGAGTCGAGCGAGATGAATTGTCTAGTAATCGAATTTGAGTCGAGCTCGAGAATAATATTTTCTTAACGCGTTGAGTTCGAACAACACATATAAAGCTCGATTCGAGCTCGAACAGAACTCAAACAAATAAATACTTATCGAGCCAAACCAAACACTACTCTGCTCGATTCAGTTCAATTATACCCCTAGTGCTTGCTGTGCACTTCACTCTCTCTTATTTGCCTCTTCCGCGGACCATACCACCGTCTAACCATTTGATTTTGTGAGTTTTGTTGTTTGATTGATTTTTTTAATTACTTTTAAAATGAAATATGGTTAGAGTTGAAATTGTTTATGTAAGGGTTAGGTTAGAGAAGATTAATTATTTTGAAAATTAATTGTTGATGATAGGGTTAAGTGAGTTGAAATTTTATTGATTATATATTGTGAAAATTGATGATGTTATGTTAGGGTTATGGTAGAAATTTTATTGATTATTGTGAAAATTATTGATGTTAAGGTTAAGTAAAGGTTGGAATTTTATTGATTATGGGAAAAATATTGATGATGTTAGATTATTTTTATGCTTGAATTGTGGTTGGACTTGGAAAGACATGAGTGATTTATGCAATATAGCTAGAATTTCTATGTCAAAATAATATGATTATGATAGTTATAGGGGAAATTCTACCAATATTTTTATAGATTCAAGACCTAATCACTAAAATTGGTCTTGTGGGATAAAAATAATAGGCAAGTAACAAATATTGAATTGTCGAAAAAATTATTATGAAATAATGAGAGTTCAATGAATTGTTCAGTGTGGAAATTTACGTATCTATATTAGTTACCATCACAATGAGGAGAAAATCTACAATACAACGGAGGTACCATGTCATTCATGCAACAATCTAATAATTTATTGTCATACATGCTAAAATATTAAAAAAAATTAAAAAGATGGATATTAAATCATACATGACATTTACTAATTTGTTGGTGATATCACATCGCTCGTATCTCCGTTGCATCAAAGAATTACTCCACGATGAGATGCTTTAACATATATTTGAATAAATTTTAGCATATGCCTCATAATATTCTTAATTTGGGTGCATGCCGGATATCGTCCTAAGCCATTTCATATGGCCGAACACGACATCCGATATCGTGTACTTGGATAACTAAAAGGAGATGCTGCTAAATTTTTACAAATATATGGGCGTTTTCGTCGTGGTGGTGATATAGATAATAAATTTCTAAATGGGTTAGGTCCCTAGTCTTTAAGGAGGAGATATACGAAGATGTAATAATCATGCATAAACTCATAAGACTCTTTCTATATCAAGAAATAATGTGTACTTTATATTATATATAGATTGCGATTTTCACACGTTACGCAAGGGCACATATCACTCAAATAATATAAAAAAATATCGATCTCACGAAAATTTATCACCTACTTTATTAAGTATAAACTAACCATCTACAAGTATCTAATTGAAATTAATTATGAAGTTTTAACTGTATTAAATTAATGCTAAAGAAAATAATTATGAAAATTCCAAAAGCAACCAATGAGAGAAAGTCATTCATGGTTGTGAATCCATCCAGTACTATGCGAAAGACGAGTCGATTTTCCTATACTTGTGTAATAAATTAACTTATTAAATTGGAACACGACAATATCCACAAGCCTTTTTCGATGGTCATGTGCGAATATTCAGAATAAATTAATTAACTATATTTCTATGTCAACCAATTTAATCTGAATTCTTTAAGATCATATTTCAATTATGGCTACGCACGACCTACATGTATATTTCTATCATGTAGGGAAATCCCATAGATGAGATCATGCGTTATTGAATCTAAGGCCAAACCTGAAATTATTTTTTCAAGTTCAAATAAGTTTCTCAATTTAATCTTATTGGTGATCAAGCAACAAGAAGCATTAAACATAAAGTTCAATAAATAAGCCAATAAATCACAAAAGATATAAGAAAAGTCAATTATATAAAATTAGAGTATTGAGTTTCATCACAACCCTAAATTAAGGGTTTAGTTACAGAACATGAGAGAGATTTCTAAACAAATAATCAAAATTAAACAAAGCATCATGAAATAAAAGAAAAGAATAAATTCTTTTAAAATCGACAGTCTTCTGCTTTCTTGATGTTGAACCTCGGTGATGTGCTTGCTTGATGTGTTTCGCTTTCTCTCAAAAGTCTATTTGGAGGCTTCAAAACTATGATTATTAGGGCTTGGGACTACTATTCTTTAATATGGAGCTCAGGAGACCTTCGTGTTTAAGTTTCTACAAACTCTTTTGAAGTCTGGAAATCATGTTCGCATCGCGACGCGAGTGCTTATTGTTGTGGCATCAGACGCTTACAAAGTCACGTCGCGACACAAACTAAAATTTGCATTCCGCCTCATTTTTCTACTACAGGGCGTCGTGATGCACTCTCCAACATCGAGGCGCGCTGCTAAAGTCATCGAATAAGGCCCGATTTTTCTTTGTTTTTTCGTTTCTTCGCTCGTTAAGCTCGTTTCAACCATCTTATGTCCTGAACCTATAAAATAAACATGAAACACATAAAAAATGCTCATAAATCCCGAGCTAACTCACAAAATGCCAGTTAAAGGGACAGTAAATATTAACATATTCACTGCTTATCATACCTCAAAACCTAACATTTTGCTAGTCCTTGAGCAGAAACAAAATGAAAATAAACTAACTCTAATAAACTAACTAACTAACTGATAAGCGGAAAATATATCAATATTTACCGCCCATTTTACTTAATATTTTGTCTAGTTTCTCGGGTATTGTGAATATTTTGATGTGTTTTGTGTTATTTTGCAGATAAATAAGATATCGGGACTCAATGGAATCAAATCGGGGCTAAAACGGTGAAAAACAGATGAAAATGGCAAAATGAGAATTTTACTTCGCGAGCTTCGCGACGCCCAAGCCTTTTGCGTCGCGACGCTGAGCCAATCATGTGATTCCGACATGCGTCATCACTTGCATCGTCACTTGCATCATCACTGTGTCATCATTGTAGTATGCGTCGTGACGCCCAAGCCTTTTTTACGCCGCGACACCAACATAATAATGCAGCCGCCATCTACTGTGGCACGCGTCGCGACGCGGAAGACTTGGCGCGTCGCGACGCGAGCAGTTTTGGAGCCTATAAATAGAGGCTGAAATCAGTTGAATTTATTCATACTTTCTTCTATAGAACTTCTATAGAATACTAAGAAGAGAGTATCTTGTTTGTTTATTTTCAACTTTCTTGTATTTTCTTTTTATTTTAGTAATAAAATATTTTTTTTTAATTTAAGCATGAGAAGGTAACTTCTCTCTGCTGGGGTAAAGGTTGAAACTTTTATTATGATAATTTAGATCAATCTCCCTTATTTTATAATATATATAACTTATCTTAAAACCTGACTTTATTGGATACTGTATT
>SKCR01007599.1:0-24615 GCA_019454045.1 Zanthoxylum bungeanum | reverse complement strand
GTCATCTCCTTAGAGGCCGCAGACAAATTGGGCAGTCGAGACAGCCAATAAGACAATGAAGACGATTTTAGCCAAGATGACAAAGAACTACAGAGATTGGGCTGATAAGCTACCGTATGCCTTGTGGGGGTACAGAACTTCTATGAGGACGGCAACAGGAGCCACACATTACCCTTTGGTCTACGGAATGGAAGCAGTACTGCCAGTGGAAGTTGAGATACAGTCCATGCGGGTATTAGCAGAAACAGAGTTGCCAGAACAAGAATGGGCCTCGCAGAGGTTTGAACAGTTAGCACTGCTGGATGAGAAGAGGATGACGTCTTTACATCACATGCAGATATACCAGAAAAGGTTGGCTTGAGCATTCAATAAAAAGGTGCGCCCTACCAAGATCAAAAAGGGTGATTTGGTGCTTAAGCAGTCAAGGCCGTCGACAACGGACCCCAGAGGAAAGTTCAGACCAAACTGGGAAGGACCCTACATCGTCCAGAAGATAATGGGAAATGGGGTAGTGAGACTGTCAGACTTGGAAGGGAATAAGTTCACAGAGCCGATCAATGTGGATAGGTTGAAGCAGTACTTTGCCTGAGTGAGAAATGACTGAGCGGTCACCAAGAGAATCGGCAGAAGACCTAACCAAATGGGATAGGAAGTTCATTCATGCATGCATGCATACACGTAACATATTTGCATTCCTTTTTTGTGTTTGTTTTGTGTTGTAATCACAGGTTTCAAAGAAGAAGAAGAGAAAGCGGCAAAGACAAGACAATCAAAAGCAGCAACAGCGCAATATCAGTTTTTGGGAAGGAATCTCAGGGTTGAGGCCCATATCAGTATGAGTTTCGGGAATGGATCCCAGGGGGGCGAAGCCCATATTTTCGGCAGTCGAAATGAAGAATTCCATGGAGTGAGTGAGTAAAAAAAAGTGAAGAGAGAAGTCTTTGATAGTTAGGCATCTGTTCGGTGATGACATTGTTTGATGTAGGGAGAAACCTTAGAAACGATAAGTGCGAGACGTGCTCTCTTCCGGTATTCTGAATGGATTGATCTCAGCTAGACTCGCGAACACTTGATTACGGGATCTCAACAGTAGAAGCCTGAGTGGTTGGCAAGATGACTAGTTGAAGAGATGGTGGATCAGTGAATGACCGTTTGCCTGGATGTCCCTCATGGTTTACTTATGCTACGATATATGATATGGTCGGAAACAAAAGAAAAAGTCTCTGCAAATGCAAAGAAAAGAAAAGAAAAAAATAGACCACATATAACCGATAAGCGTGAAGCTACCCATGGGCGAGTATTAGGACCACCATGAGGAGAAATGCTACCTTAAAGGGTAGGTGTGTCAGAAAAAGAAAGAAAAGAGAAAAAAGAAAAAATGAAAAGAAAAGAAAAAAAGTTCAAAATGAAAAGAAATGGACAAGACAAAAAAGAAGACCATATCATGTTGAGTATGATGAAGTAATAACAGAGTGTGACCAAGACATCAAGGTTGGTTAGACCCACTAATCCGATTCTTTGAGACAAAATCATCGAGTTGGCTTACTTGAGGAACAAGCTACGAAAAAGCCTTGGCACACACACACTAGGAGTCTAGTTCAGATCATTCATTCAGATGAACAGATCTGAGTGTATTAAGTACTTTGAATATTCTCTGGTTTCGACGCGAAACACTCGTTGAGGACGAAAATATGTTTGACTATCAAGATTATCTCGTGAGAGGTGGTACAATATATTGAAATGAATCATCACACCAACATCAGTATCATTTTCGCCGGGTATGGCACTCTGGGGGCGAGGCCTACATTAGCATCAGTATTAGTTTTTCCGGGTATAGCACTCTGGGGGCGAGGCCCACATTAGCATCAGTATCAGTTTCGCCGGGTATGGCACTTCGGGTGTATCAGTCTTGTCGGGAATGGCACTCAAGGGTTGAGACCCACATCATCATCATCAGTTTGGGGATGCGTCCCAGAGTTGAAGCCCACATCATCATCAACAGTTTGGGGATGCGTCCCAGGTTTGAGACCCACATCATCAGCAGCAGTTTGAGGATACGTCCCAGGGTTGAAGCCCACATCATTATCAGCAGTTTGGGGATGCATCCCCGGATCGAGGCCCATTTTGTCAGCGGTATTGGGATGTGTCCCAGGGTCGAGGCCCCCATTGTCGGTTGCAGTTATTGGGATGCGTCCCAGGGTCGAGGCCCCCGTTATCGGTTGCAGTTATTGGGATACATCCCAGGGTCGAGGCCCACTGCATCATTAGTTATTGGGATGCGTCCTAGGGTCGAGGCCCATTTTGTCAACAGTATTGGGATGCGTCCCAGGGTCGAGGCCCCCGTTGTCCATTGCAGTTATTGGGATGCGTCCCAGGGTCGAGGCCCACTGCATCATCAGCACAGTTCAAAATAACAAGCAAGTCAGGTGGCAGCTGGCAAGCCAAAATTCAATCATCATCAGTTTTGGGATGCGTCCCAGGGTCGAGGCCCACACATCAGTTGCAGTTATTGGGATGCATCCCAGGCTCGAGGCCCACTGCATTATCAATACCGTTCGAAGCAACAGGCAAGTCAGGTGGCAGCCGGCGAGCCAGGTAAGTAAAAATGCATTGCATGACTTTGATAGGACTGTCATTGTCACACACTGCACAAGTCCCATCAAAGTGGGGGCGACTGTAGGCACTGCATTTTTTCATATAAGTCCCGATTATAAGCCTCGTACGGAGGCACTACCTCTTATGTCGTGGGAAACAGACGTCAGAAGGGAAAAGTCAAGAATTGAAATTTTATTAGACTTTATTCGCTCGTTTAGTTTCGGGATTGCTTGTTGGACCTCCGTTTCAAAATCACCTTTGGCCCAAAACCCCCCGCAAGCTACACTTCCTTGACCCAAACACCTCAGCACAAGACTCTCACGCCATTCACTCCCCACTCAACCTTCACGCCTTTTTGCCCCCTTTCACGTGAACCATCTCCCATGCAAAGCCATGCAACCAAACTCCACTCATTTACCCCTCCACTAACTATTCAAACAACCAAATTAACCTTCCACCAAGCATGCCCAACGCCCTTGACCTCAAATTTACCTTACCCCTCATTTTCAACAAAGTTTTCCAAGCCATTAATGGCCTCCCCTCACCAAGTCAAGCATGACACATCAAGCATTTAATCTAGCAACCCCACGCCCTGACTAAGCCATCCCCTTTCCATTTTTTTGCAACAAAGTTAGCCACCCAATTAATAACCCTCATTAATGTTAGCCTACCCAATAAATGCACCTTCATTTGCCTATATAAAGAACCCTTAGCTCCCTTGAAACCTCTAGCACCTTCATAGCACATATATAGCATAAGACACCTCTTATATCAAGCTCATTCATGCCAACACAGCCCTTGAAGAACAGCAACTAACACGCCCAACAACCTCATACAGCAGCCCAAATACACGCCACTACAGCCCCCTAGAAACAGCCTTTGTCACACCTAAACTACCATGAACCATCCCCTCAACCTCACATCCAAGACCCTTCACTGCAGCCGACTGAAACACACAGATCAGCCCTCCATTCTGCCTCCCATATTCACGCAAAACAGCCCCTGAAGTTTTCCCAGAAACCACCGAAAACTGCACCAAAAATAACCCCATATCACCAAAAAACTACAACCCCTTCACTCTCATTTGTCCCACATTGACTAGGAAACAAGCTCCCATTTAAACAACACTCTTTCACGCACAAAGCCAAGCCATAAACCCTTAACCCTTTATCCCACATCGATTAGGAAACGACCCTCCACTCAGCAACCCTTGCTTCACGCATCAACGCCCTTTCAACACAAACCAACATCCCTTCATTCAGCATCAACACCCTCAACGCCACCTGCCTAGCTCACGCCCATTCACCAAGCAACATAGCCCACTTAGCCACTCACGCAACACATTCCACTCACTTCACACATAGCCACACAAACCAACAGCCATTTCAAGCAGCCAATCACCTCACAAATCAGCCATTCAACATAGCTCACAAGCCCTCATTTTTCCCTTGGATCCACGCCAGCCCTCTCACTCTCAAACAAAAAAAAACCAGCCACGCCAAAGCATCCCTCACGACTAAGCCTAACAAACTACCCTCTCTCTCCCAACTCCATTCACGGCAAAAGGAAATAAACCCTAAAATACACAGTCCCACGAACTCACTTCTCTCCCCATTTCACACGCGCACACGGCACCATTCAACTCACCACACGCCACAAAACCAAAGACCAGTAAACTCTTCTCACAACGTCTCTAAACTCATCTGTCTCTCTCCTCACCGTGAACAAGATATAAAAAACCCTAGCTGACTTCATCCTCTTCTCTCTCGCCAGATCCTTCACGTACAGACCCCCCATTGGCCCTCACTTCTCACGGCTCTCACTTCTCTCCACTCGGCAAGGCAGCCCTCCAACAAAGCCTTCTCACGTTCAACACGCAGGCCACACACCCTAAGCTACTCTCGACAACAAACTGAACACTTACACATAAGCCCTTCATCCCACTAATTACAAAACACACATGTCGAACGAAGCAGGCACCAAACCAGACATACAACCTAAAGCAGCGCCACTTGAACCCTAAGCCACGCCCTTCTTACAGTTGCTCACAGACCACCGAAACAATCCCTAAACACACCTTAAAACGACCCAAAAGTAGCAGTAAATACCGCAAAAATAGTGGGCAACATCAGCCTAAAACAGCGAGGCAACGAAGGAAAATGTTGAACCAGTAAACCGGAGGAGTTGCGGAGCATCAACCCTTCCGACAATCGAATACTGCACTTTCAAGCGATTTTGTTCGTATTTATTTTATTGATTTATTTCGTATGAGTATTGTGGATTGGTGCATAATGTGATTTCCGGATGAATGGAATATGTGTTCTCTCTTGCGGTATATCGGATGGAAACCCGGACGTAAATTCCGTAGCCGAATCTGAATGGACGGTATTGCGGTTTGCACTCGGGATACAATTCCACGTACCACTTGAGAGACACACGTATTTCGTTTCATCCAACCTTGTATTCAAGCATGATTAGGCCGTTAGTAGGTTATTTATTTTTTAAGTATGATTTAGTCTAGTACGTTATTTCTTTATGCATGATTTAGTTATTTTCTTTCGCAATAGGAGTTTAATTTACGTTTATGTTTATGTTGTTATTTATTTTTCGTATTTGATAATTCAACGCGCTCATTGTGTGATATCGTATGTTTGCCGTTATGATAACTAACTTTTAAAGCATGTAAACTTAGATTTAGGCCTTATACGAATTTAGATGTAGGTTACCTTTTTGCAAATGTATGTTGAGTAGACTTTGTTAAAATTGCACAAATTTGTTCATTACAATGTTACGGCCTTAAATCATTTTCCCAGTTCACACTGGGTGGCGACTCCATTTTATTTCTCTGGTTTAGTTCCCCTGCGGGCTACTCCGTACTCCCAACCGGGCCGTGAGCCTGGAACAGCGTCGCCGATTTCTGTGTCCTACACCCAACATAGCAAGCTTGACTCCAAGATCCAATCTTGATTTCTCCTAGATGAAATGTTGTAGAGACCTATCTTGATTTCTCCAAAGATGAAATGTTGTAGAGACCTAAATAGCTTCTTAAACACTTCTCTAACGTAGGCTAATTTCTCTAAGAATTTACTTGTACTTAGCTTTTTCAAGCTTTTGATTTGATTAATTAAAACCCTTCCTAAAGCTTGCTATTTATAGCAAAACTTAGGCAATTTTTAATTAATAAAAGTTATAATCAACTTTTATGTGAGCTTAATTTAATTTGTCCAAATATGTATAATTAGGTGTGACTAATTTCCATTGTCTCTCACTTTGATTTAATCCAATTAAATCAAGCCAAGGATTAGGAAATGGATAAGTTAAATTTTTGTCACCTTGATTTAATCCAATTAAATCAAGCCAAAACCACATATTATTACATACTTAAAATTACCATAATATCCTCAAATGGTAGAGATAATTATGATTTTACAATTAAGCCCTTGTGTAATTATTGAATTAATCCAATTAGGTCAAAGTAAATAATCAATGTTATCCAATAACACTTGATTATCTTAGATGATAATTATAATATTGAATATCATCTCTTATCAAAATTAATCGGCTACCCAAGTGCTCAACGAGTACATTTCATATCGGGACTCTCTAAGTTCAGACACATTCGTCATATAAGTCTAGCTAATATGTACGCAATTTGGCCACCTCTGAATTCGTGAAGAACATGAACAACCTTTCTAAACTATACAAGTCGAGATCATCACATATGTCTAACAATCCCACCATCGTAGGCTATCCGAGTTGTGTTTAAGAAACATAGAATACACCATCAAGTTTCTGAGGCGCACATCTCATGTCGACATGTCCACGATACTTTATAACTGTTGCGATCCACCCTAGGTGATCGACTTTGGCCAAAGCTTTAAGAATCGTGACTTTACTCATATGGATACCTAAACCCCTTATGGTACACATACAGGCCGAAAAATCCTATCTTGCTTCGCACTTGATTACTGAGTGCATTGGTCCACACCCAACGAACATCTAGAGGCCAGACCATGAAAGGTTTCTGACATACATGACATCAAAGTGTGGAGGATCTCACACAAAATCAATGCAATCCTATATTCAAAGGATTACATATACTACTCGACTCGAGGAGATTCTAATTGACGGTGGTGTGTACTTCCAACTATTAGGAATTACATGTGAGTCATTCAATATTCGTTTCAACGAATACTCACATGTTTATACGAGTTTCCAAAACTCATGGTACATCGAGTTAAACCATTAGAACTCCAATTCCAATATACGACATGTTCTAGTCTTCTAGGTTATAGGAATTCGATCGTATTCCAAAATCAATGATTAGGAATATTTACTTTAAGAATAGTTTACAATATTAATATTTATCTCAATGTCGGACCACCTAGTGTCCATTATTACTACAAGACTATCTAAGGTCGATGTCATTCTTAACATATCTATACATCAATCTAATACGCATAATGACAATACCATTAATAAGATATGAAATGAAAATGTAATTATTTTATTAATAAATAATAAAATGTACAATAGGATTGGCACTCCAAGCACCAACTCCAACAGTTCTTTGATTTATGTTCCTTCGTATATAGGATAGAAACCCAGACATAAATTTCATAGCTGATTCTGAATGGACGGTAGTATGATCTGCACTCGGGATACAACTCCACGTACAATTGGATATTGACAAGCCATATTGTGTCTTTATATTTTTTTTTCTGCGTGTAAAAACTGAAAAATCATATATATATATTTAATTTGAAAAAGACCAAAATATTTTTGTGACTTGTTCGAGCATGAAAAGCATATGCATGTGATCATGGTATATAGGATATATGGTTGTGCATGTATAATATGCTTTTATTAAATGCATGAGTGTGTGATAAGACTCTTCTTATATCTTGTGTTTGCACCTAACATACACATTTTTATTAATGTCAAGGCTTGATCGCATGTATGAGTTTTTGGACTAGTAATTTAATTTCTACCATTCCTTGCTCACTAAATAGTGTGACCTTTGACTAGATGACCTTGCTAGCCCCTTGTAAAAATAAAAAAGAAATAAAATAAAAATTTTACATGAGACTCAAGTGCAAAAGAGCCAATGTGCCAAATTCAAAAGATAAGGGCAAAAATCCTTCACTCATAAGAGTATTTATTTATGAGCTCATGATATTTATGGGAAAAATAACATAGCATGCAACCAATGTTGCTTAATTTCAGGTCCTAGTGGTGCTAGATTTGAATATCTATTTTTGTGAACTTGGTTTGTTAAGAGATGAATTTCTTTGGATGTGTCTAGCTCACAAAATAAGGACTTAAGCCTTGATTCATTGTGTACTTACGTTTTCACGCAAGTGCTTGTTATGCTTTGGTGTTTATGTTATATGCATAAGTGTTGTATTTAGCCAAATTTAAAGTG
The DNA here is from genome assembly GCA_019454045.1 of Zanthoxylum bungeanum. Lineage (NCBI taxonomy): Eukaryota > Viridiplantae > Streptophyta > Magnoliopsida > Sapindales > Rutaceae > Zanthoxylum > Zanthoxylum bungeanum. Next base: position 16,595 of record SKCR01007599.1, on the reverse strand, counting down.
ATACATATTATTTCATGTCATAAAGAGCTGAATACTGACTAGGTATCATTATATTTGCTTGAAGTGCTATTTCAGTCAGTTTTTTATAAAATTCTTTTTACCTCATTGTGTGCTTGTGTGTGCTCCTTGTCATTGAATACCATTTGTTTTACATATATATGAGTGTTTACTTCCCGTATGATTTTAAGCTAACTGTGTAGGTCTGTTAGTGATGGGGAGTAAGTCTTGTTTGCATATACTCTTGCATGAGTTATCTCATGTTGTTTATCCTGGTACCTTCATCCTTTGTCATTTCATGAAAAAAAGAGGGATAATAGATTAAGGGGGAGTACTAGCGTAGAATATCTATTTGATATCTCCATTTAAGGATAGTTAATATTAATGAGGAGAATGATATATCTACTTGTACATGCATGAGTTTTATACCTGCTTAATTTTATTCTTGATAATCCCAATGCTTTTCACGATATATTGTTGTTTGTGGATGTTTCAGGTAAGCATGTTTCGTTGTTGTGGTGGCATTGATTTCAAGACTACTCTATTATGTTTTAGATCGATTCCTATTATAATAAGTCACTATTTTGATGGTTGACAGTTGGCTCTTTTCTTTTTGGGTCTATTACCGTAGTCTTTGTATTAGGTAGTGTTTTGTCACATTGCAAAATAAGGAGATTGTTAGTTCCATTTTTATTAGCAATGTCCGTGACAAAACAAGTTCAATTGAGTTGTAACAAGTCTTGAAGATCTTGGAGTAATTGGACTGGTATTTGGCAAAGTTGGAGCATTTTCGTTAGTACAACGTTTGTTTCAGCGTTCGAACGTGTGGTGTTAGTGGAACTTTCTCCATTGGGTTCGAACAAAATATTCCAGAGAGCAAAAGTTCGAGGTACCTTCGAGGAAGCGTTCAAATGAAATGTTCCAGAGAGCAATCATTCATGGTGTGTTCGAGTAGTGTTCGAACAAGTCTTTCAAGTAGGCACGCGTTCATGGTGCATTCGAGTAAATGTTTGAACGTGACTGCGATCTTGTAACATCCGGTGATCCCGGCGACTTGTACGGTACCAAAGCCTGACGATTATTATAGTTAGGAGGCATAATACTTGATATAAATTATGTTTGAGCAAGTACGTGCTGATAAAATGACATTTGGAACATTCGATAAGTCCCTTGAAGTTCTGACACGAAACTTATCTTATGTTCCGTTCCGAACAATTTTTAGTAATCGGGCCGTATCTTTCTCATACGAGCTCCAATTTTTATGAATTTTATATCGTCAGAAAGCTTAGACCGAGAGCTATAACTTCCGTATTGAACAGTTTTTCACAGCAGAAGCAGGTCAAAAATCATAATTTCCAGGACTGCTATAGTAAATTCGGGAATAAGCTATAATTAAGTGATGTGGTAAAATATGGGCCATTCATTTGCAACAAAAAAAATTAGTTCTTGCTCTATAAATAGAGCACTATTCATTCATCTTTGCAAACTAAGAAAAACGTGTGCAATGGAACTCCAATGGCTTCCTCAAAATATTCTTCAACTTTAGAAAATTTAAAGAAATGATGGTGAATTTTGAAGCTACTCTTAGTCAAGTAAGCTTCTTACTCCCTTTCCTTTCATATTTTTCAGTTTTGAGCAAGTATTTTTAGCTACCCCAATTCGTCCAACATGAACCTTAGAAGTGGAATTAGCTTGTTTTGCATAGTTGAGTGTGCTAGAAGTTATCTTCATGTATTTCTTGATGATATGAACATGTATTAGGATTAGATGTTAAAATGCCCAATTTTTCCCTTATGAACAAAGGTTGGCCGAATTCTTCATGCTCTATTAAGGGGCTGTTTTATTTTATTGATAAGGAAATAATGGTGAAACACACATTAGATTATGAATGATGATAAATCTTATTGTTGGTGATGGAGTTAATGAATGTGAATTTAGTGCAGCGAATGGGTGAAAATTTTTGGCTATTTTGGAAGATAAAGATTTAGTCTTATGGTAGAACATGTGCTGATTTGGTTGTTTGGTTAATGAATAAGTAATGGGGTGTAATAGATATGCTAGGAAGGTTAGAGAAACAAGAAAATTGAGAATAAGAAATATAATTGGTTTCGCACATCAAGTGTTCGGTGAAATATCTGAATGAATAAAGATAATTGATCGGATAAATTTGAGGCCAGGTAATATTTGTTTAGGTACTAAAAAATTTGGGGTTTGTGGCTAAATTAAATAAAATAAGAAGGGAGGCATAATTCGCAAGCTAAGCAGCGAACCCAGTTTACAGGGCAACCTAGACAGGCCGTGTGTTTATGCTTGTAACTTGAGTTTTAGACATCCATTGCCTAACAATAAATTTCTGAGTGAACTAGACATGATTAAAAATAATATACCCAAAATTTAGAATTTTTAGACTTAAGATGGAGTCGCACCGAATTTTCAAAGTTGGTCGCACTACAGTCAATAACTGATTTTGTGGTAACAGAATAAGGTGTAAAGAGCAATTTATAATTTGAGTTCTAGTATTCAAAATCACGATCGTTAAAATCCAAAATAAAATAGACACATAATCGAGTGTTCTATTAAAACTTCAGCCCTAAATTCAACCCCGATTAAGCGCGACAAATTTTCAAAGTTAGTGTTAATACACTGAAATTTATGGAAATAGGGCAGAATATAGAGTTTTGTAAAGTAGCTTGTGAGATCCTCGAATGAGCGTAGTAAAAATTGTTAGACCACCCTAAAATATTAGTAATATAGTGCAAAATGATTTATCATGAATAATGAATAAATTTTGTTAAGTAAGGATATAAATTCGCAACCTTGATACTAACGAATTTTGCTAATTCTAGAATATCACCGGAAGATGCGGTTCCGCCACTATCACAAGGCATCACCAGTAAATTCTGAATCAGTTAGTGGACATTTTCCCTTTTACTTGATTTTCATTTCGTATTTTTCATATCAGACTTATTTTTACACTTTTAGATTTAGTTGATTTTTACTGCAGATATTTCATGAAAGATTATGTTTTGAGATATGTTTGAGAAAGAAATATTTTCAAAGCATGAGTTTTATGTTTTGGAGGAATGGGGGAAAAACCCACCTCAGTACGTAACTAGATACATATATGAAATTGTCGGATAACATGTGCACATGTAGAGGACTGGGGGACATCGATACGTAACGCCCTCAAATCCTAGTTCAGGACTAGGGATGAGAGATGCCCCTAGATCCTAGTTTCAGGGTGAAGTAGTAGCATGTATTCGCACTCTTGACTCTAGTTCAGAAACATGTAGTGGCATGCTTTGGGAGACGGCGATATGTAACGCCCCAATGTCATTGTTTTGCACTCATGGCTCTAGTTAGGCAGATGGGGGGACGGCGATATGTAACGCCCCCATCTCTCAGGTTTTCAGACACAGTTTTCAGAGATAGTTTTCAGAAATAGACGATTCAGAAATAGTTTTCAGAACTGATCTTTCAGTTACATGTTTCCAGAACAAGATTTTCAAAAGCAGATTTTAGAAATAGATTCCGGAGTGAAGTTTTCTAGAAAGGAAAATTTTCAGAACAGTAGTTTGATAAGAGACTTTCAGAAAAGATTTTCACAAAGGTTTTCAGAAAGAGAATTACTTTCAGAAAAGATAAGTTTTCAGAAAAATATTCTAATTGATTTTCTAAAACATGAGTTTCTTCAAGTATTTCAGTTTTCATTATAAAAAACCGTCCACTCACTTAGATCGTTCAAACGATCTAATCCCCCCAGTGTTTTAGAGGATGGATACTGATTGCAGTCACTAGAGGGTTTGGTCCACCGGGTCGAATCAGAGTTCAGTTCAAATAGTATCAGAGAATGCCATGTAGCATTTAGTTTGTTTAGTAAAGAATATGCATGTAAAGAGTTTTAAGTGTTCGTTACTAAGTTGTAATTTATCATGAATTTTAGTTTTTAGTCTGAAAAGCATTATGCATTTATGAAGATAAATTGGGCAACGGTCTCATGCTTGAGTTTATGCATGAGATAAGTTTCACGGTTACAAAGTCAGCGGCTTAGAGGGATAGTAAGGCCTATTCCTTGTCGGTAAAATCTCCCGGATCGGTGATGTTACAAAGATTGTATCAGAGCATGGTCTAGGGAGTCAGTGACTGTAGTGGGCAGAGTGTTGGGGTCTTATATACGCAGTATGTCTGGGATACCCGTATATGAGGCACTACCTCTCCAGTATTTGATCCTCGAGTACGTCCCCAAGTCATATTGACAGATTGGTAAGAATTCTCAAGGCTACTTGAATTTCTTTCCAATAAGAAACCTTAATTCTTACTCTAGTTATGAATCATTCCATGATTACTCGAAACTATTAGTAAAAGATCAAGTTAAGCTATGAAACTAGAAAATACAAGTATTAAGATAGTTACTTAAGGGAGTGGAAATCAAAGTTATAGGAAAGCAGTTAAAGCAGTTAAAGACAGAAAAGTATAGAGACAGAAAGAAATATATGATGGCTTTTAGAGAACAAGGGTTAGCATGATGCATGTATGCATGAAATGAATGAGACGCATGTGATATAAGGAATATATCAACTTATTAAAATTTTCATACAAATTGGCCCATCATCATTTTAGAAGCTTTTGGGCTAACTGTCATGGGAGTGAACTCGTCCCAGTTTAAATGGCCCAACAAGTTCACATTTCATGGCAAGAAGTCCAACCGTATCCAAATGATAATGTTCCTAACACAAACATATAATGGCCCATTGGCGTTTTAGAAACTTTTGGCCCAATCATCATAAGATATATTCTTGTCCCAGTTTAAATGGCCCAACAAGCCCATACCTCATGACAAAAGGTCCGAATGGATCCAAACGATAATGTTCCCAAACATAAGCATACAAAGATAATTTCTGTAGAGTGGCCCATCAACATTTTAGAAGCTTTTGGCCCAATTTTCATAGGATACGAACTCGTCCCAGTTTAAATGGCCCAACAAGTTCGCATTTCTGGCAAGAAGTCCAACTGCATCCAAATGAGGATGGTCCACAAGCACATACTCAAGGAAATAATTGTTACTTTAACCATACAACCCTGGTCTATGGGTGGGTTCGCAAGGGTGTAGACAAAGGCTCTCATAGGCGAAGGATGGCCCACAATTAGGTCTCCTCAATCAAGGGTTCGAGCGACCAAGTGACCGCACCATTTTTTATACACTAAGATACGTGCCAATGAGCTATGGTGTGTGACTGACTGTCAAATGGATTTCTTGTTGCAGATTCCCCAGAGTGAGGGTGGAGCGAGGCTCTCTTAAGTACCCAAGCCTCTTAGGCTCTTATCGCTTGGTGACAGGAATAAGCAACAAGTCCTCCAGATTAGTCTGTCACAATAGGCTACAAGTAGATGATTATCTATGTGCCTTCACAGCTTTTCCTTCTAGAAAGGTAGTGAGTGAAGGAAGACACCAAACCATTACTCAGCCTAAACAATATGTCTTTGATTAAACCCTCTTTAACTCACAGTAGACACAGTTAATTAAAGCATAAATCATAATATTACAAGACATTATTTCGGGGCCGATTCTCTATCCCAGTGGAGTCGCCAGATTATGGGACACAGAAACTGGACGACGCATACTGTTCTAGGCTCGCGGCCTAGTCGGGAGTACGGAGTAGCCACGGGGGACTAAACCGGAGAATAATAGAGTCGCCACCCAGTGTGAACAGGGAAAATGAGATTTAAGGCTGCACTCACCCCTCGCAAGGGAAGACCTCAAACCGTTGTGTTCGGAATGGTCCCTTACTTATGTCACTTGTAATGAAAGGATTTGTGTAATAATTTAATCAAGCTTAAGTAACACTTATTTCCAAGAGTATCATGCTTCTAAATCCACATGCATGAAAGTAATCATCATAACGGAAATCGTGCAATAGCACACGACAATCTCATGGACATACTTCGATCATATAATGCGGAAAATAAAGAACAACCTAGACATAATACAAATTCGAAACGCAAAATAAATGACTAATCATGCTTGAAAATGAAAAACCAAATAGGCTAAATCATACTTGAATACCATCTTATGAACACATCAAACAGATAAACGCAATGATACAAATAATGTGATTGATTACATGATATAATAGAAATCACCTGAGAAACAATTATGCATGACACGTGATGAAAAGGACCCAGTTCAGTGTATTCGCGTTCATGTAGCGTTCGTAAACGCGTTCGAACGGTAAACAGAAGGTTCGCATTCGTATAGCGTTTGAGAACGCGTTCGGACGGGACCGGACCTGATGAAACAAATGCATGCGTGTTCGAGTAGCGTTCGTAAACGCGTTCGAACGGTAAACAGAAGGTTCGCGTTCGTATAGCATTTGATAACGCGTTTGAACGGGACCAGACAGAAAACATGCGTTCGTGCGGCGTTCTGAAACGGGTTTGCACGGGATTACAGCAGTGACCTCAAAAATGCAGTAAACAACACGACACATACATGAACGGATGAATAGATGACGTCTAATAAATAATAACGGGCTAAAAACGCGGTAAAGCCTCGTGTTAAAGGATTTTAACCTCTCAAAATAGAGAACTTTTAATCGCACTTACTAAACCCATGCGCAATCAACACAATACATATATAAAATGTAAAGACAATGATATCGGACTTCGTATACCCGATTGAACACATCTTACATTCAACCGAATATACATCAACTGGCGCGGCAAAGCATCGTGGTAAAGGGTTTTAACCCCTCAAAATAGGGGACCTTTAATCCGACTTACTAAGCCCATGCGCTCGTCGCATCATGCATATAAAAATAAAGACAACAATATCAAACTTAGTATGCCCGATTGAACATATCTTACATTCAACCGAACACACATCAACCGGCGCGGCAAAGCATTGTGGTAAAGGGTTTTAACCCCTCCAAATAAGGGACCTTTAATCCGACTTACTAAGCCCATGCGCTCGGTCGCATCATGCATAAACAAGTAACATGCAGAATTTAAATGACGAAAAATAAATAAATCAAAGCAACATAAAACAAAAGAATGTGTCGTTTACTCAAGCGATATGTGGAGTTGTATCCCGAGTACAGATTATACTACCGTCCATTCGGAATCGGCTATGAAATTTATGTCCGGGTTTCCATCCGATATACCGCGAGAGTTGACACATCTTTCATTTTATTCCAAGGCCACAACATACAATATTTCATAATCCATGCATATTTATCTACTCAAGGGCCACAACATGTATTTTAACATAACAATCATGCGAACATTACTCAATGAATAATAAAAATAAAACAAAAATGAATGTGAAAAATACCTTCAGGTCTAACCTTTTTTACCGACTTTCGGACTTGCATTTCACGGAGATCGGAAGGGTAAAGCTCCTCAACTTCTCCGGTTCACTGGTTTAGCGTCTTAGCTCACTGATTCGCTACTGAAGCTACTGTTTTGACCTCCGTTTTGCTGCTGTTTCCTCATGGTTTCGCTGCCGTATTGTTGCCGTATTTTGGTCACTGTTTTGGTGTTTTAGGCTACTGTTTTGGGTGATTTTGGAGGGCTGTTCGGGGGCAGTTTTTGTCACTATTTGGGGCGGTTTATGGACTGTTTTTAGGCCACTATTTTAAGGGGACTGTTCCAGTCAGATTTTGAGGTAGATTAGAGGATATTTCAGGGCTTGTTGATGCAGTGGACGTGAGCAGTGTTTGAGGCTGTGTCCGTTGTGAAGTCAGGGGCAGTTGAGTGGGCTTTATGCGTTTAATGGAGGCTGCTGAGTGGGGCTTATGGTGTGTGAGTGTGTTTGATTTGTGAGGGGGGTAATGTGGCGTGTGTGAGTGCGGTTAGTGTGCTGGGACGTGAGAGGAGAGGCTCGGCAGTGTTTAATAGCGAGCGGCGTTGGTGAATGAGGGCAGGTGCTGAGTGTGTTTGCGTGAAGGTTGGTGGGCTGAGGTGTTGCGTTGCTGCGTGAAGGGTTTATTTAGTTTTTTTTTTTGTTTATGTCGTGTCTTAGAGAGTGTGAATGAGAGTCCCCTTAGAGTTGATTTAGTTTGTGTTTTATAGTTGTACATTAGGGTTTGGATGGATATGGATTTGTAATATCTAATTAGTTTCACAAAAGGAAAATATATATTTGATTGGGGGACAAATTTTGGTGAATTAGGAAGGTTGAATATTTGATTAGCTTGGTTGATTTTAATTATGCATAATATTTCTTTAATTTAGTATATAATATTTTAAGTTTGGAAGTTACAATATTTTAATTTGGTATAATTATATTTTATGTCTTATTTAATTTGGTATATCAATTAATTAATATTTTATTTTAAGTAATGTTTAATTTAATTTAGATTTATTTGAATTGGTTTAATTTAATTTGCTTTTAATTTGAATTAATTTAATTTGTGACAAGTGTTTAAATGTTTTAATTTTTTGGATTGGGCTTGGGTGAGATGGGTTTGGATTTATGCATGAGGGCTAGATGTGGGGTTTTGGGCCAAGGTTAGTGTTTGCGGGTTTTTTAGGCTAAATGTGCTTTAAAACGGAGGTCCACCAGCAAGCCCGAAGCTAAACAAGCGAGTCAAATTCGACAAAGTACCGATTTCCATCTTTTCCCTTCCGACGTCCGTTGCCCGTGGCTTCTGCGACTTAAAAGGTAGTGCCTCCAAATGAGACTCATCATTGGGATTTATATGCAAAAATGCAGTGGCTACAGTCGCCCCCACTTTGATGGGACTTGTGTAACGTGTAACAGTGACAATCCTATCAAATTTATGCAATGCATTTTCACTTACCTGGCTCGCCAGCTGCCACTTGACTTGCCATGTGTTGCGTGGAGTTGATGTTGTGTCGTACCGGGCATGCTAAACCTCATACCCGAGGTGTCGCAGTTGCGTCTCCGTACCTAGAGTGTCGCAGTGGTGTCTCCATACCCGGAGTGCCGTACTTGGCGTGCTAAACCTCGTACCCAAGGCGTCACTATAATATCCCCATACCCGGAGTGCCGTACCTGGCGTACTAAACCTCATACCAAAGGCGTCGCAGTAATATATCCATACCCGGAGTGCCGTACCTGGCGTGCTAAACCTCATACCCAAGGCGTCGCAGTAATATCTCTATACTCGGAGTGTCGTACATGTCATGCTAAACGTCATACCCAAGGTGTCGCAGTAATATCTCCATACCCAGAGTGTCGTACCTGGCTTGCTAAACCTCATACCTAAGGCGTCGCAGTAAGTAATATCTCCATACCCGGAGTGCCGTACCTGGCATGCTAAACCTCATACCCAAGGCGTCGCAGTAATATCTCCATACCCGGAGTGCCGTACCTGGCGTGCTAAACCTTATACCCAAGGCGTCGCAGTAATATCTCCATACCCGGAGTGCCGTACTTGGCATGCTAAACCTCATACCCAAGGTGTCGCAGTAATATCACCATATCCGGAGTGCCGTACCTGGCGTGCTAAACTGATGTCTCCATACCCGGAGTGCCGTACCTGGAAAAATTAATCTGATGTCTTCATACCCGGAGTGCCGTACCCGGTAAAACTGATCTGATGTTAATGTGGGCCTCACCCCCAGAGTGTCATACCCGGCTAGACTGATGCTAATAAGGATGTGGGCCTCACCCCCAGAGTGCCATACCCGGCCAGAGTGATGCTGATAAGGATATGGGCCTCGCCCCCAGAGTGCCATACCCGGCCCTACTGATGTTGATAAGGATGTGGGGCTCGCCCCCAAAGTGTCATACCCGGCCAGACTGATGTTGATAAGGATGTGGTCCTCGCCCCCAGAAAGCCATACCAGTCCAGACTAATATTGTTAATGATATGGGCATCGCCCCCAGACTGATGCTGATATGGGCCTTGCCCCAAACTGATACTGATATGGGCCTCGCCCCTAGACTAATACTGATATGGGCTTTGTCACAAACTGATACTGATATGGGCCCCGCCCCCAGACTGATACTGATATGGGCCTCGCCCCCAACTGTTACTGATGTAGGCCTCGGCCCTGGGACTCATCCCCAAACTGATGCTGATGTGGGGCTCGCCCCCAACTGATACTGACATGGGCCTCATCCCCAGACTGATACTGATATGGGCCTTGCCCCCAAACTGATGCAGATGTGGACCTCGACCCTCGGGACTCATCCCTAAACTGATACTGATGTGGGCCTCGGCCCTGGGACTCATCCCCAAACTGATACTGATGTAGGCCTCGGCCCTGGGAATCATCCCCAAATTGATACTGGTGTAGGCCTCGACCCTGGGACTCATCCCTAAACTAATGCTGAAATGGGCCTCGCTCCCAGACCGATGCTGATATGGGCCTTGCCCCAAACTGATACTGATATGGGCCTCGCCCCAAGACTGATACTGATGTGGGCCTCGCCCCAAACTGATACTGATGTGGGCCTCGCCCCAAACTGATACTGAGATTGGCCTCGCCACCAGCTGATACTGAGATTGGCCTCGCCCCCAACTGATACGTATGTGGGCTTCGTCCCCAGACCGATACTGATATGGGCCTCGCCCCCAGACTGATACTGATATGGGCATCGCCCCTGTGATTCGTTCCTGAAGACTGCTGACATTGTACTGTTGCTACTTCTGGTTGGCTTGCATTTGACGCTTTTTCTTTTTCTCCTTTGAAACCTGTTATTACAAAACAGAACAAACACAAAAGGATGCAAATATGTTAAGTGTATGTATGCATGCATGAATGAATTTTCTATTCCGTTGGGTTAGGTTGTCCACCAATTCCCTTGGTGACTGCTCAGTTTTCTCTTCCTCTGGCAAAGTACTGCTTCAATCTATCCACATTGATCGGCTCGGTGAACTCATTTCCTTCCAAGTCCGATAGCCTCACTGCCCCATTTCTCATTACTGAACGGTTATTCTGTCATTTCTGCTTGCTTCTTTTGGAAATCCCCTGTGTTCTGAGTGTCGCTGAATATCATGGTGTGTATGTATGCATGCATGAATGCTTTTTAAGTGTATGTTAAGTGTATGTATGTATGCATGCATGAATGCTTTTGTCAAACATACTTATGTCATGCAGGTTGAAAGGAAAGCACTCAGGCAAGTAGGCGAAATGGATGTCTTTATTATTATTCAGGAAAAGGTTCAAACAAGTAGACGAAGTTGATGTCTTTATTAAAAATGCAGAAAATAAACCAGAAATAGCAGTTTCATTGCCTTCTTCCTCGGCCTACGATTCTTTACTACTGTTATCCTTTATCTCAATGCAAGAAGCTTGATGATTGAGAGTTTGGAGGACAAAGGTTTCAGATAGGCCGGAGTTGATCATGTAAGTCGGTGGGGGAAACAGAGTGATAATCTGGCAGAGGGTTGGTGTGTGTGCTAGGCTGTTCTTTTTCAGGATCGAGTATTTTGTGGGCATCAATGAGGTCCTGAATTTCACACCGGAGGCGGGAACAGCTGTCAGTATCATGGCCGTGTTGCTGGTGGAAGTGACAGTAGCAGTCTATTCTTAGATGTGGTGGTGGGGGATTTTGAAGTGGTTTAGGCTCCAAAGGTTTTAAGAATCCTTGCCTTGTCAACTTCTCTAGTACCTTGGACAAAGGTCTTCCCAAGTGGGAGAAACGCCGGTTCTTGATGGCAGCAACCTTGGCAGCAGCGGGTTTGGTCTCAGAATGCCCCCAAAAGTCCTCATATTCTGGCCATAGAACTTCCGGCTCTCAGCTTCCTCTTCTTCAATGTCCATGATAGTTTCCCTCAGCTGTCGGAAATCTGTAATCATTGAAGTCATCCTCCTCAACTTGCCATAGATTGAGGGCTTAGTGCCATTGATGATCATTTTAATCTGGTCCTTCTCAGAGGGCCGAGTCTGTATCTTCAGAAGCTGGCTTCTCCAGTGGTCTACATACTCCTTGAAGCTTTCTTCCGGCTTCTGCTTAGTGTTCTCCAAATCACGGAGTGACAAATCAATCTCCAAGTCTGTAACATACTGTTTCAGGAATGCATCTGCCAATTCCCTCCAATCCTCCTTAACCTTTCTTTCAAGGCTATGGTACCACACTATGGGTGCCCCCTCAAGTGACATCCCAAACATCTTCTGAGCTTGGCGTTGTGTCAGGCCCACTGAACTCATAACCGACATATATTGTCAGAGGTGGACCCTCGATCTCCATTCCGTTGAACTTGGCCATATCCGGCATCTTAAACTGAGCAGGCAATTGTTCCTCAAAGGTCATCGCCTCATAGTCTAGTAATTCTTCGTCCTTACCCTTCATCTTACGGGTAACTGACTCAACCTGATCCCAAAGCTTCTGAAATTCTGCCTGAGACCCAATCATTTTGCCTGTTGCATACTCTACCATATCATCATCAAAAGTGGGGATATCATCCCCCAACCCATTCAGAGGCTCCTCGCGCCTCACATTCTCAGAATTTCCCTCAGCACGGGGTACAGCCATATTTGCTATGGCGGTAGTCAAGGCTTGCAACTGTTCGGTAATTTTGGCGAAACCATTTTCCAACTTATCTATCCGGGATACCTCATTATCTGATGTACTCATATCTGTTACCGGTCTTTTGGTGTGTCTTCCCTCTTCCCTAACCCAACGGGAATCTATGATGGCTTTTAGAGCACAAGGGTTAGCATGATGCATGTATGCATGAAATGAATGAGACGCATGTGATATAAGGAATATATCAACTTATTAAAATTTTCATACAAATCGGCCCATCATCATTTTAGAAGCTTTTGGGCTAACTGTCATAGGAGTGAACTCGTCCCAGTTTAAATGGCCCAACAAGTTCACATCTCATGGCAAGAAGTCCAACCGTATCCAAATGATAATGTTCCTAACACAAACATATAATGGCCCATTGGCGTTTTAGAAACTTTTGGCCCAATCATCATAAGATATGTTCTTGTCCCAGTTTAAATGGCCTAACAAGCCCATACCTCATGACAAAAGGTCCGAATGGATCCAAACGATAATGTTCCCAAACATAAGCATACAAAGATAATTTCTGTAGAGTGGCCCATCAACATTTTAGAAGCTTTTGGCCCAATTGTCATAGGATACAAACTCGTCCCAGTTTAAATTGCCCAACAAGTTCACATTTCTGGCAAGAAGTCCAACTGCATCCAAATGAGGATGGTCCATAAGCACATACTCAAGGAAATAATTGTTACTTTAACCATACAACCCCGGTCTATGGGTGGGTTCACAAGGGTGTAGACAAAGGCTCTCACCGGCGAAGGATGGCCTACAACTAGGTCTCCCCAATCAAGGGTTCGAGCGACCAAGTGACCGCACCCTTTTTTATACACTAAGGTACGTGCCAATGAGCTATGGTGTGTGACTGACTGTCAAATGGATTTCTTGTTGCAGATTCCCTAGAGGGAGGGTGGAGCAAGGCTCTCTTAAGTACCCAAGCCTCTTAGGCTCTTATCGCTTGGTGACAGGAATAAGCAACAAGTCCTCCAGATTAGTCTGTCACAATAGGCTACAAGTAGATGATTATCTAGGTGCCTTTACAGCTTTTCCTTCTAGAAAGGTTGTGAGTGAAGGAAGACACCAAACCATTACCCAGCCTAACTCACAGTAGACACAGTTAATTAAAGCACAAATCATAATATTACAAGACATTATTTCGGGGCCGATTCTCTATCCTAGTGGAGTTGCCAGATTATGGGACACAGAAACTGGACGACGTCTGCTGTTCTAGGCTCGCGGCCTAGTCGGGAGTACGGAGTAGCCACGGGGGACTAAACCGGAGAATAATGGAGTCGCCACCCTGTGTGAACCGGGAAAATGAGATTTAAGGCCGCACTCACCCCTCGCAAGGGAAGACCTCAAACCGTTGGGTTCGGAATGGTCCCTTACTTATGTCACTTGTAATGAAAGGATTTGTGTAATAATTTAATCAAGCTTAAGTAATACTTATTTACAAGAGTATCATGCTTCTAGATCCACATGTACAAGATAAAACTTACAACTTCATAGGCATATTATATTCAGGAAAAACACAAGCACACACACTAACCACACAAGCACACATGTGAGCACTTTTCCAAGTGGTACGTGGAATTGTATCCCAAGTACAGACCGCACTACCGTCCATTCGGAATCGGCTACGAAATTTATGTCTGGGTTTCCATCCGATATACCACAAGAAATAATACTCAAATGCTATCATGACATGGATATAAAATTTTAATACGATACGTTGAGCCAAGACGAAGGTAAATGATGCAACCAATGGGATAAACATGCTTTTCACTATGGTGCGTACAAAGATAAGAATGACTATATAGGATTTCATAATACATGCATGAATGGTATAGTTGGCTTTATGTGAGAGTTGTGAGTGTGTGCGTGAGTGCACGGGGCTGTCGCATGAAGGGTTCAGTTTAGGGTTTTTAGTGTGAAAAGGGCAGTGAGCGCATGAAGTGCAGGGCAGCTGTCGAGAATGACTTGGCTGTTTAAGCGTGAGGCAAAGGGGCTGAAACAAGGGTACATGCGTGGTGTTTATGAGGCATTGAAGTAACTGAAGGGTTCTTGTGGCCGTGTGGTGTTGAGGGCAGTAGTCATGCGTGAGGAGTGGCCTGTCGTGTGGTGTTTATGGCTTGTGATTGTGTTTAGGGTTTGGCAAGTGTATGTAAGTGAAGACGTGTGGCTATTGGCTGGTAATAGGCTGAAGCAAGGGCTGAGAATATGGGTACACCAATGACAATAGGTCGAGCCAAGACAGGGATAGACGATGCAATCAATAGATGAAAGACACGGCAAATATCGTGGTAAAGGTAGCCTTTTAGGCTTTTCTTCCCCCAAAGGGAGAACCTTTTAATCCAACACAATAAGCCCATGTGCCTTTCGTTACGATGAGTACAAAGATAAAGATAACTATATGAAATTTTGTATGTCCGATTGAACATATCTTGTATTCAACTGAACACACATCAACCGGCGCGGCAAAGCATCGTGGTAAAGGATTTTAACCCCTCCAAATAGGGGACCTTTCATCGCACTTACTAAGCCCATGCGCTCGATTGAATCATGCATGCAAAAATTAAAAAACAATAATATCAATCAAACTTAGTATGCCCGATTGAACATATCTTTCATTCAACCGAACACACATCGACCGGTGCGGCAAAGCATCGTGGTAAAGGATTTTAACCCCTCCAAATAGGGGACCTTTCATCGCACTTACTAAGCCCATGCGCTCGATTGAATCATGCATGCAAAGAATTAAAAAACAATAATATCAAACTTAGTATGCCTGATTGAACATATCTTGCATTCAACCGAACACACATCGACCGGTGCGGCAAAGCATCGTGGTAAAGGATTTTAACCCCTCCAAATAGGGGACCTTTCATCGCACTTACTAAGCCCATGCGCTCGATTGAATCATGCATGCAAAGAATTAAAAAACAATAATATCAAACTTAGTATGCCCGATTGAACATATCTTGCATTCAACCGAACACACATCAATCGGCGCGGCAAAGTGTCGTGGTAAAGGATTTTAAACCCCTCCAAATAGGGGACCTTTCATCGCACTTACTAAGCCCATGCGCTCGATTGAATCATGCATAAACAAGTAACATGCATAATTCAAATGACGAAAAATAAATAAACCAAAACAACATAAAACAAAAGAGGGTGCCGTTTACTCAAGCGGTACGTGGAGTTGTATCTCGAGTACAGATCATATTACCGTCCATTCGGATCGGCTATTGACCGGCGTAAACACACACGTATAACGCAAGCGCACGTATCGTTCAAGTAGTATAAAAATATCAATCCCACGAGGACTTAATATCTAATCTATTAATTTTATGAAGTCAAATGATTACTAGTATCTAACAGGTTGTTTGATTGATTTGAAATGGTGACGATTCTAAATTTAAAAAAGTAAATAAAATTGTTCGAAAGTAGGTTTTAAGAAAATTCAATATTAAAAACTATCTAGGGTTGTGATTTCTTCCAATATCATTTTAAAGATGAGTGGTTATCTTAAAGTTGGGTAATATATTGATTTATTAACCTGGAACACTAAATTATATGTAAGCCTCTGTCGATGGTCAGACACAAATACCCAGTTTAACCCAATTGAACCATATGTCTATGTCAACCAAATTATCTGGATTCATTAAGTTAAGTTCCAATTATGGCTACCCCCGCCCGACAGGTATATTCATATCCTGTAAGGAAATCTATTAAAGGGTTATCTATCCTCAAGGAAGATCGTGGGCTATAAGTCTAAGGTCTTAACCTAAAATCCCTATGTCTAGTTCATTTTAGATTTACCAGTTCAATTTATTAATGGCCAGTTAATAAAAAGCATTAGATTAAGACTCAATAAATAAACTTTTATATTACCCAAACTATAATTTAATCTCTTATAAACCGGTGATATTGGATTTCATCACAACCCCAGATAACTGGCTTAGTTACGACACATATTTACAGTAGTAAAAACTAAATAAAAAAAGACATAAAGTAAAATACTAAAAATTAAATACTGAAAAGAAAATGCTAAAAGTAAATTGTTGAAAAATAAATTGCTGAAAAGTAAATAAAGTAAAATTACAATAAAAGAAAA